>JAVTVY010032639.1:0-15180 GCA_036873755.1 Hanleya hanleyi
GCAACAATGTTGCAATTCGGCTGTTCGGCACGTGACAACCCCAAGCAGACGACAGCGAAATTCTGGCGGGAAAAAACCCACAGACAGGTCAGTACATGGCCTATCATGTTCCCACGGACCTCACCGAAAAGACACGGACGTACCCATCGCACCTCACCGAAAAAACACGAAGGTGAACGACATTGTAGGGAAAACCCCACAGACAGGTCAGTACATGTCCTATCAGGTTCACAGGTCACGCCCCATTCACCCAGGCGGGAAGTGACGTCATACACATGCGCACGTGATGGAAAAACCCCAACCCTAACATGTCTAAACATGATCCACGGTCAAAGACGATTTTTTTTATTGATTGATTGTTTATTCATCATTTCAACGATGTATATACAAACATAATTTCGAATACGACTGTAAAAATGGCGGGAATAAAACCCCAGGGGGCTTGTTCTATCCCGAACTGATAATATTTTAAGTAAGTAAACGACTGGCTACAGCAGGGTAAGAAAAGATATAAGCATGAATACAGTTTCTGCTGTAATTACTTACGATATGTATATATATAAAGGCAGTTTTTACTGTGATCATAATAATATATATCTATGGTGAATAGATGATCGAGCTCTCGGTACTGTACATATAATGAAATTCTGCTACATTGGCAACTCTGGGAGCTCGATGAAGCAGATGATTAACAATACAGTTATGTACAAAAAAGGTTTGTTTCTTCACTAAATTAAAATTTGGTTCTACAGATAGTGTATATACAGCTTCAAGTAATGTAAGCTAATAGATAAACATGTAAAATAATTTTTTAAAAAGGCTTGAGTAGGGCTGTTAGCAGCTTTCGTTGTGTATTATAGTGTATACACCCTCCAGTACTTAGATGAATATGGCCATCATCAATATATAGTTAGTTTCAGTTAGCATTTACGAGGTAGTTCTTTAAACGGGGTTTGAAAAGTGAGTAGGATGCGGTGGCTTTTATGTCAGTGGGCAGTGAGTTCCACATACGCGGTGCTTTCGTTTTCGTAGAATAATATGATAGATTTGAAACCACTCGTGTTCTGTAGAGATTAAGGTCGGATTGCCGGGTGGGGTAGCAGTGAACTTCTGATAGTTTTGTTAAATAATTTATAAATATGGTCGGTAGAGAGACTGGTATGTGGAGATATTTGTGGGTAAATAACAATACCAGGTAGTCATTGATTTGAGGAAAAGGAAGGATGTTTAATTGCTGAAGTAATGGACTGGTATGAGCGTATTTGTTACTGGAAGTTATTAAGCGAATAAGTCTTTTTGGAGCAGGACAAGAGGCCTGAGGTGTGTTGGGAACGTGTTACCCCATACTATGTTGCAATAAGATATATAGGAATAAAACAGAGAATAATACAGTATGATCAAGGTTTTACTGTTAAGGCAGTGTCGTACATTATTGATAACACCAATATTTTGGAGGTCAATTCATCTATATGAGTTTGCCAGTTTAGTTTATCGTTAAAATGGATACCAAGGAATTTGAAGGTGGTAACGGATTCCATTTCGGAGCCAAATATAGATATTTTGGGGGTAGTAGTAATGGCGTATCTGTTTGGTTTAAAGAATATGTATTTAGTTTTCTTCACATTTAAAGAGAGTTTGTTACAGGAGAACCAATTATGAAGCTTTCCAAGTTCGTGTGACATTATCTCAGCTAGTATATCGGGATCAGTATCAGAGAGAGTGGCGCTAGTATCATCAGCAAAGAGAGTGATGTCAAGGGCAGATGTGGCTTTATTTATATCATTTATGTATATTAAGAAAAGGATGGGGCCTAGTATTGAACCTTGCGGTACACCAGTGTTTATCGCATTGAAAGGAGACAGTATACCGTCGACGGATACGCACTGTGACCTGGTCGTTAAATAGCTGCGAAACCAGTTGTTTGCAACTCCACGGAAACCATAGTAGTCGAGTTTGTATAAGAGAATGTCATGATTAACTGTATCGAATGCTTTGGAAAGATCAAGAAAGGTGGAGATGCTGAACTGTTTCGATTCTTTGGCAGATGCAAGTTTGTCATAAAGGGAGAGAACTGCATGGAACGTAGAATGGTTAGCACGGAATCCATATTGGTTTTGGCAGATAATGTTGTTAGTTTCTAGGAAAGTAGTCACCTTGAATGCTACAAGTTTTTCAAAGATTTTGCTCAGGCAAGGGAGAACAGAAATTGGTCGATAATTTTCTACTGTAGTTTTGCTTCCAGACTTGAAAACAGGAGTGATTTTTGCGATCTTAAGAGCATTGGGAACAATTCCACTTTGAAAAGATAAGTTAACAATATGCGAAATAGGGGAGGATATTAGGCTCGATATTGGTTTTATGAGAGACATGCGAATATCATCAATACCAGGTGAGCCATTTTTTAGTACAGATATGACTTCAACAATATCAGTCGGAGTACACGGATTAAATAAAAATTCATTATGAAAGGATACAGGTCAACTCAAGTGCACTCATTGACCTTTGACCACTGTCACGTGATATGCAAATTTCTGAGGTCAAAGGTCAATACGACTCGAAATCAACCCTATATACTACTAACGTGATGCTATACCTTGATACAGTGATACTGTATCGTGATACCGTGATACTCTATTTTGACACCAATGAGACACTAAGTGGAGATGCGTATTGACCGATCCACCCGTTCCAATTCATTTTTGTTTAATCTAGGACCGGAAACCCACCACTCAATGTATATGTTGTTTATGCTCTATCAAAAAAGGTGAATGTAATTTCACTGTCGAAAGGTCCGATGTACCGTTATCCCTTTTCCGGGTCGCGGAAAACGCTATGTAGGGTATTATCAAATCATACTGTTACTAGTCCAAACTGGCACCCGTTCGTGTTGGCAGCAAAAAGAAATAAACTGTAAAATTCAATCGAACAATGTTGCACGACGAATGGGTTGGGATGGGGGTGGGGCGGGGTTGGATATGCTGGGGGAGTGGTGCAGCCAGCTCGAAACCCTGGCTCCTCGTCCTAACCACAAGGCTTGAAGTCATTCTCTGTATCTCCCAAACTAACCATCGTTCCATCGCATAAATGTATATATTCTGAGAGATCCAATCATACCGCAACGGTATGATGCAGGTACTATCCACCCCCTCTCAAAAGATGGTCCCCAATCTCGATCTCCTCAAACATTCATAGTCCAAATTTTGTAACCTCATATACCGTGAAAACAGTTACATAATTGACCCAATACCACCGAAAATGAATCCTTACCCTATCTCCACATATTAACCCATATAACCCGAAAGCGTACATTGTTCATTAAGGTGCAGGAATGGTTATTATTGTCTCGCATGCTATTTAGCAGATCTGCTACTTCGCAAATAATTTCTAAAATCAGTGATATTTAGAAACAGGTGTGCTACTTTGAAGATAATTTCTAGGATTACTGCTAGTTAGCACTTTGACTTGTCTGTTTCCGCAGGGAAATATATTGTATAATTAGCACAAATGCTAAATATTGAATATTTCTTCTAAATTGCAGCCATGATAAATATTGAATATTTCTTCTAAATCGCAGCTCCAAATTGTCCGATTGCCTCTCCTTAAAGAAAATATATTGTATAATTAGCACAAATGCTACATATTTTCAATCTTGCATGGACTGGTGAATAAGGAGGTTTAAGGCAGTCCTACACCTTATTTGCTGGTCTGTGCAACTCCTCTGGCAATAACAGGGATTATTCTATCGTTCTTCCTGGTTAAACAACGCGCATGCGCTGTTATGTACGGATTTTTAAGACAGCCGCAAGTACATTTTAAAGAAAATATATTGTATGCTACATATTTTCAATCTTGCATGGACTGGTGAATAAGGAGGTTTAAGGCAGTCCTACACCTTATTTGTGGTCTGTGCAACTCCACCCAGACAATAACAGATTATTCTATCGTTCTTCCTGGTTAAACAACGCGCATGTGCTGGTATATAGGCTGCTTAAGACAGTCCCAGGTGATGCTTGATTGGTGCCTACAGAACGGGCGATATAAAGGCAACCTCACTGATGCAGACAGCTGACATGTATTCAGACTTACTGGGACAACAAACCAATCACTCAACGATGACCGAAGGTGTTTCGGAGACAATCGGTCCCTTTCAGTGTAATTTCGAAAGAAACAAAACGCCAAAAACGATATCTTCCTCTGGTACTTGATTGCAACAATCAAATTATATTCTAATTAGATGATATTATAAAGATGCTAAATATTGAAATATTGTCCTTCTCCGACACGGTGTTACATGCGAATCTCTTCTAATTATAGTAGATTATAAAAGTGCTAAATATTGAATATATTGCCTTTTCTCTGAAAAGACTCTTGTGGATATTTAACTGCGAATCTGTTCTATTTAGTATAGATTATAAAAGTGCTAAATATTGAATATATTGTCTTTCCCAGACGCCAACTACATATTTAAGTGCGAATCTTTTCTAATTATATGATATTATAAATGTGCTAAATATTGAATATATTGTCTTTTCTCAGACGCCAGATAGATATTTAACTGCGAATCTCTTCTAATTAGATGATATTATCAAAGTGCTAAATATTCAATATATTGTCTGTTCTCAAACGTCACCTACATATTTAAATGCGAATATATTCTAATTAGATGATATTATAAAAGTGCTAAATATTGAATATATTGTCTTTTCACCGAAAAGGGTCTTGTGGATATTTAACTGCGAATCTGTTCTATTTAGTATAGATTATAAAAGTGCTAAATATTGAACATATTGTCTTTCCCAGACGCCAGCTACATATTTAAGTGCGAATATTTTCTAATTATATGATATTATAAAGGTGCTAAATATTGAATATATTGTCTTTTCTCAGACGCCAGATAGATATTTAACTGCGAATCTCTTCTAATTAGATGATATTATCAAAGTGCTAAATATTCAATATATTGTCTGTTCTCAAACGTCACCTACATATTTAAATGCGAATATATTTTAATTAGATGATATTATAAAGGTGCTAAATATTGAATATATTGTCCTTTCTCCGACACGGTGTTACAGATATTTTGATGCGAATCTCTTCTAATTATATTAGATTATAAAAGTGCTAAATATTGAATATATTGTCTTTTCTCCGAAAAGGGTCTTGTGGATATTTAACTGCGAATATCTTCTATTTAGTATAGATTATAAAAGTGCTAAATATTGAATATATTGTCTTTTCCCAGATGCCAGCTACATATATAAGTGCGAATCTTTTCTAATTAGATGATATTATAAAGGTGCTAAATATTGAATATATTGTGTTTCTCGGACGCCAGCTAGATATTTAACTGCGAATCTCTTCTAATTAGATGATATTATCAAAGTGCTAAATATTCAATATATTGTCTGTTCTCAGATGTCAGCTACATATTTATGTGCGAATCTATCCTAATTAGATAATATTATAAAGGTGCTAAATATTGAATATATTGTCCTTTCTCCGACACGGCGTTACAGATATTTTAATGCGAATATATTCTAATTAGACTAGATTATCAAAGTGCTAAATATTGAACATAGATGCTATTAAAGTAACCCACTTTTCTGCCTACTGCGAAGTTTAGCAAAAGTATCTGCACAATATTGCCAAGTATGCTATATAGCACCATGTTAAAGCATAGGAAATTTGAAAAGTATCTAAAAAAAAGCCAATCCTGCACCTAACTCGCATTGTTACATACTTGATGCACCCACTCACTACCTATGAAGATAGGTCTCAATCACAGAGATTTGACCCCACTTCCAATCTCCCAAACTAGGTATCACCCAATCATATAACCCCCACACATCTGGAAAGTTACAAAATGAAACTTTTTATCAGAATTGGCATCTTACAAAATGAAACTTTTTATCAGAATTGGCATCTGTAAAAAATACTGTGATAGCACTCCAAGGCTGGATATGGTGTTCTGTAGGCTTCATATAAATCGTATGTGTAGTTTTTAAAGACAACGTAATTTGCAATGCAGTGGTACACACGTTTGTGTATGGTCTACACAATATTATCTTGAATCAAAATGCATGGAATTAGTGTTAATTCCGTTCAGCAAGTGGGGAAGTACACATGTAATATAGAACAAACATAAACAAAATATTTTTCTGGGTGAGTTGCTCTTATTTGCTTGTAATGTTCAGATAAAGAATGTTAAAAGTAGAGCAAAATACAGGCACACATATATCCTGACCTACACACGCTCACGATACGCATAGATTGAGCTGGCACTTTGAACCCGACAGATATATCAGTTGAAGTGACATGTAGGCTATATCATAATATCAATTGTTCATTTTCACTTATCTGAACAATCTTACTTACTCACTTGCGTTGGGGCATCTAGAAGGCATAATGCCTATAACGCCCACCTTGTCGAACTCTCTCGAGGTAGATACTATATGTGGGGGGAGCTAAAGTCTGTCTCGCACTCTGTTGAAAGTGTATATTTTCCGAATGCTGTTTTAAACACGTTCACACTGGGGGCATCAACAGCTTCTACTGGTAGCGAATTCCAAAAGTTGACAGCTCTAACAGCGAATACATTTTGTTTGATTTGTATACCCCCCGCAACGAAGTTAGGGGGGTGGGGGGTATACTGGAATCGGCTTGTCTTTCTGTCCGTCCGTCTGTCCGTCTGTCTGTAGACACAATTTTGTCCGAACTACTCCTCCTAAGATTTTGCTTCTATTTTAATGAAACTTTACATATGTATTACCTGTAGTTTGAAGATGTGCATGTCCTATTTACAAGGCGAAATTTTTATTTTTGACATATTTATGACATTTTGAACTTTATAGGACTTTGCCATTTTCAGGATCTATTCCCATGTAGAGGACACACTTTTGTCCGGACTACTCCTCCTAAGATTTTGCTTCTATTTTAACGAAACATTACATATGTGTTACCTATGATTTGAAGATGTGCATGTCCTATTTACAAGGCGAAATTGACATATTTATGACGTTTTGAACTTTATAGGACTTTGGCATTTTCATGATCTATTCCCACGTAGAGACAAGTTTCTAGTGTAATCAGCTACTCGTACTATTTTTATCAGAAGGTTCTGAAACTTTCTAGATATGTTTGAAGATTTGCATCTCCTTTTCGCGACATGAAATATTAATTTTTGTCAAAATTACACAGACTTGGACTTTGTCGAGTTTCTGCATATATTCCAATATATGGAGCATGTTCTTGTCTAATTAACTAGTCACACAGTTAATACTGGATGTTTCTGAAACTTTTAACACATGTTTAATATTCTTTGAAGATGTGCATCTCTTATTTATGACCTGAAATATTTGGTCAGAATTACCAGGCCTTCAAATGGATTTCTTCATATATTCATGTAATGAGTGCTGATAACCTGATCAGCAAGCAGTATTTTACATTATAATATTCCATCATTATACCCTCCCCCCCCCCTCCCCGCCCTGCAATAAAGCTGGGGGAGGGGTACAAGATCGGCTTGTCGGTCCTGTAGATACAATTTTGTCCGGACTAATACTCCTAAAACTTTGCTTCTATTTTAATACATCTACCATGCGATTCAAACATTTGTTACAGAGTTATGGCCCTTCCTATCCTTGGGTTTTATTTATACTGTATTGAAATATTACTCGGAACGGAAGACTTGTGTCTTGCAGGGCGGGGAGATGAGCATCTTCTTATCATGCCCTCGAGTGTTTCTATTGTCTCTCATTACAAACAATGTGGTGGGATCAATATCATCCAAACCGTTTAGGATCTTGTAGACCTGTATCATATCTGCTCGCAGCCGACGGTAACAGAATGATGGAAGTTTCAGAACATGCAGACGATCCTCGTATGACAGGTTAGACATACCCATTATGATTTTAGTTACTCTATGTTGAACTCGTTCCACTTTCCTCATGTCACGGACAAGACTAGGGTGACAGACCACATTTGCATATTCAAGGTGCGGGCGCACCAATGTTTTATACAGTGAGATGATTACTTCCTTGTCACGACTTGCGAGGGTTTTCTTTATCAATCCTGCCAGTCTATTCGCCTTATTACTCACTAAATCTGTATGGACAGAACATTTCAAGGTTTCATCAAATGTTACTCCTAATAGTCCGGCAGCCAAATCGCAAGAAGGGGTCTAAAATCAAGTTTTCGTTGCACCCCCCGCGTAGATTTAGTTTGACCACTGTTTATGAACGAATATCATCTGCTGGTCAGTTCTAGATCTGACGTAGGCATCTATGGTGGTGCCTAAGGTCACAGCATGCATTTCTTCACCATTGTCTGAACAAGACAAAATTAACTCTAAGATGGGGTAGGGGTATTTATGAACGTATATCTTTTTTTATTCTTGCACCAAACGTTCTGTAACTTTCCATACCCGACCTCTGAATAATGTTCTATTAGATAAAGTAATCCAAGTTAAGCCTTTTACGTTTTTGACGTCATGATGACGTCATAACTTGGGGATACATATTTTCTCGATTTTATTTTAGAAATGAGGCTCGATTTTTGTTTGTTTTACAGTTGCAGAAACTTTTTGCATTCTGCCTGATTTGTATTTGTGAAAGATAATTGTATCTTCGTTAATTCTAGATCTGGTGTAACCATCTAATATGCACTTCAGAAGCTGAAATAGGGGAAGGGGTGATTACGTTCTAATATTTTATTTTTCCCTGATCCTAACGCAATGAAATTTAACACATATTTAGTCTGTGTACGGATCATTCAGATAAAGCAATCCGATTCCGATTATCTTCAATGTTGGTGTCACTGTGTCGTTATTATCATCGTGGAAGTATTTTATCTCTGGACTTTTTGTTGTAATTTTCCAACGGTATATTGTTACCCTGTTAGCTTTTGCTTGATGTGTGTATCTAAGACCATGATAGCATGGCTTATTTGGAACCGGGTGTTGACGTCTACGGCGATGAGTAAGGTCGCTTGATGCCTTCTTCCAATGCTCTCTGAGTAACACAAAAACAAACAAGGAATGGGGTAGGGGTGATTATGCCTCGATATCTTCTTCACTCTTTGGTCAAGAGAGATCAAGTTGTTAGCAAAACAAGGAATCAAACTTCCAATACTTCTGGAATGAAGTCTCTGTAATGTCTGTTTTGAACTCTAGTGTATATTCTTTATAGCATAGTCAGTGTTACAGGGCTATTACATCGTCGTTCTGAAATATTTGTATCTAAGGGGCCGCGTGGTCATGCCATTCATTATATCCACGTGAACAGTTACAATAAAAGTGTGGTTGGGATTAAAATCATCACAGGGGCCATTTTTGGTTCTTGTGATGTTTTTAGAAATATGCAGTCAGTATAGTTGTCTGTGGGGGTAATATGACTTCTTGTCAGTACGTCGGCATCGTTTTTCGCCGCCCTTCTAATGTTGCGTTTAATTGTGGTATGTGTTTAATATGTTTCACACATGTTAAACTCGACTTAGTTTAACCCTATCTGGCCTGGGCGATTTGGGGTGTATCGCAGCCGGGGGGGGGGGAGGCGGAAAGTGCCCCCCCCCTATATATTTTCTCTACCACTAAGGCTAGAGCGCTGAAACTTACCACACAGTATCTTGGATTCAAGCTCTACCGGAAAATGTAAAAAAAATCCAAGATGGCCGCATGATGACGTCACAGTGACGTAATCTTCTGGGAAGCCATTTTTCGGCCTTTTTGGGGTCGAAATTTTCATTTTTCAGATTTTTCTCTCGGAAAAAATCTATTAAAATAGAGAATAATTAGTTTTGCATAAATAAAATACTTTTAAGGCCTTTTAGGCAAGGAAAATGTGAAGAAATGGAGCGAAAACATTGAAAAACACGACTTTCGCGGATACCACATGGCCGCCATTTTGAATTTACCCATGATCCTCAGCCCGAAAATATTGAAAATAGGCTCAAAATGACCCCAATAAGATAAGCTTAAAAGTCACCAAGTTTCAGCCTCCTCGGTTTTGTCGTTTCGGAGCAGCAGAGAAAAGTTCACTGGGGGGGGGGGGGGGCACTTTCCGCTCCCCCCCCCCCCAGGCCAGGTAGGGTTAAGGATTGTCATCTAGCTGCTAGTGGTGAATTCTTATTCAAGAACGGCTTTACATAAAGTTGCCGCTTGTATTTGTTAACCCCATCAGTGTCATGTCGAAATTATGGACATCCAGAAAGAAGGTGGATTAAACTTTTCTGGTGATATCAACGAGAGAACCAGACCTTCACAATCTACCATGATGACGTCGTATTTCGTCATGATATATTTATCTTCACATTATGGGTTAGGTTTCACCAATGTTTCGATACTTAATTAGAGAAAACCAGTTAATTTGCTAGATGAAATGAATGAATGTTACATGAAATGAAAGGAATGAATTTAGGTGAGAAAGTATTGAGAGAAGACGAAAGACAATTTTTAGTCATTGTATCTACAAACTATTTTCAAACATGATGCATGAAGTGAGACAAAATGCATTGAAGCAACAGAAACCCGTGCCCATCCAACCACTCGCCCATGGATATTATATAACACTATATCTTCTTTATTGTTATGGAACTGACTTTTCGATGGAGATGCTTCCAACTTTTTAATACAGGCGCTGAATCCCTTATTCAATATTCAGCCGTAATATATTAAGGAATTTCTACGTGTATAATCCAAAGACCCAATTCGTATAACATCCACATCAAAGCTAATGTGGATGGTTGATATTGAAAATATGTACCTCAGTTCATATAAATTAATTCGATAAATATATCTCATTTGAAAATGGATACTTGTCAGTTTCTTTGGTTCCATTCTTGAAGATACATATACATTATGGGAACATTCTATTACACTGTGATGCTTAATTGATATTGACAAACAAAAACAAACATTCGAATGCCTTCCTTTTGTACAAAAGGTACGGTAATTGAAAAAAAAATACGAAAAGAAACATCCAATAAATATGAATTTGTCAATATAATAGTTATATCATTATCAAGTGTCAGATCCGATATCAAGATTCAATAATCAGCCGCCGTCCATAAAGAAATTCCGCTTGAATACTCGCAAGACCTATTTCGTTTGACAGTTAGCCTCATTGTGTATGAAATAAAGATGTCAGCAAGACATAATGATGTTCTATACATAAACTCCTAATCATTGATCACTATTCTTTATCCAAATGAATTCCAAGTCGTATCCAGAGTATCAGTCCCGCTATGAATGTGATGTTCATTTGAACACTATGTGAAAACACATGATATCAATACAACCCCAATCTTAATAAATTAATATCCTATCAATGCTCCCCAATCGTACATTTCGCTATTTTGAATCTTAAGTATTTCAATCGAATTTGGTGTTCTTAGCGCCCATGCCATGAATATTTACTAGCATTATGACATCATGGTCGCATCCCGACTAATCCACTTGAAGTCGGGGAGGGGAGGTAGGGTCACCATGTCACCCTGTATTATGGTGCCACAATCATGTTCCCTTCAAAGAACTGTGAAGCGTTCTCAAGTTTGGTTGACACTCGAGTTACTGCAAGCCCTCAAGCGACATATCCAAAAGGGAGAGCAGATAGGATTTAATTTTACTTAGATTGAACAGCCACACACGTTATAGCCAAAATAAAAACTTAGCTAAAATCCAGTTGCATTGTACGGCTGTGTTATCTTGCATCCAGGTATTTGCGGATCCCTCTTCTGTCCATTTTTGCAAATATCAGGCCAGTCTCGGCTAACTAAGATGTATATATATATATATGTGATTAATTGGAGCGATATGCAAGAGGTGGGACAAATTGACGTCTGGCGACTAAAAAGCAACCGTATGACTCCCTGTGACGTCATCAAAGCGGCCATCTTAGATCTTTTTACATTTTTAAATGTAAAGCTCGACCCAAGCGTAAAGTGTGATAAGTTTCAGTCCCCTAGCTCAAGAAGTAAGAACAATATTTAAGGGAGGAAGGGGTCGAAATGGCCTGCAGACAGGCATGACAGGTCCCAAAAAACCCAGACCAGATAGGGTTAATACCCTAATTTAATCCTATTGTCTTAGTCATTTTTAGCTCGGTAATATTAGCCAACCGTTTTACGTTTCATTGTAACACCGAGGGTAAATAAAATCTGAATTGAAATGAATTGAATCAATTGTTTATCAAGCAAGTGACGCGGATCTTTTTGTGAAACACGATTGCCTACTGAATGGCGGACACGATGTCGCTATTTCACTTGCGTAGACACTTAAACATTATCATTAATATAACCAAATTCAGCTATGATGTGATTCTAGATCAAGGACACGGCTATCATATCGAAATCTAACATGTGTCAACTCTCACTTATTTTCACATAGCAATGTTTCTGCATATGTTAGTCCCATCGATAGTGACAGGTAAGTTCAAACCGAACTTAGTCTCAAACATTTATTTATGTCGTAAGGATCTGTTCTCGGTTTCCGATATAATCAAGTATAGTTGGTAACTAGGCAGTATTCAACGAAATAATACGTAAGTAGTTTGAATTATTGAGAGTATAGATTAAGTTCACCGTCGTGTTGTATGGATTCTGTCCACAGTATTTATTCAGCCTGAATGTTCATACTCCGAAATTGAGTATACGAGTATATGAACAGCTAAAAAACATTCAATGATGCAAAATGTCGACTCACTGAAATAGCTAACAAAGCTACATTTGCATAAAGTTTCTACATGAGATTAATAGAGTAAAAATAAAATTGTAAAAGTGGGTCACCTCTCAAGCATATTTTAAGAGTGCCTGTGTGTTGATGTTATCCATATGTGATAAAAGTTGTAGTTCGGTAGCTTAAGGGTAGCATAACACACTTTATCAACCCTACCCCCTCACTTTGTTCCGAACACAATCTTGGAGGGAGGGGTATGGCTCGTCGAATATATTTGTTATTTCTATGGCTGGAGAGCTGAAACGTTTTAGACTTTGGGTGCAGTTCCTTGGCTGCTGACTCAAGTTAACAGAACTTTATAACGTCATAGTGACGTAATAACATTGTGCAACATTTATTGTCAATTTCTATTTTTCATTTGTTTCCAATTCTGATGGTATCATGTGAGGTATCAAATTTGATTAATGTTCTTTGAAAAGGTAGTTGCATGTAGATGTTACCCACATGTGCTAACAGCTGCAGATCAGTAGCTTAGTGATAGTTACACTATTTGAACCCTCCCCATCAAATTCTGAAACCCAAATTTGGAGGTTGGTGTATGATTCCTTGGACTTTTTCTTATTCCTGTTGTCAGAGAGCTAACACTGCTCACATTCTTTATGTGAGGTCCTCGACTACCGAAACCAGTTAAGGACGTTCCTCCCTGTAAGAAATTTAAGACAGATTTTTTAAAAATTGTGACTGTACCTCGGAAATATAGAAATTCATTTTGAGAAAATTTCTGAGCTCGGTACGCCACCTCTCGGGCGTTTTTTCCATTCAGCAAAAAATGTGAAAAATTTAAGTTGCACGGTTTTGCTCTGAAAAGATTCACACTTCAACAAACGCAAACAAGTTTATTTAGACGTGATCTACTCCCTTATTGCTATTTCAGGAATAGCACATTTATCAGGTCAACATCAAATGACTGTAATTGTATAATGGAGAATGATTATTCTGAAGATTTCTGGTAGGAATATATCAAAACACAATCTGATCATGCCTGTTGAAAACTGCTGTCATCCACTCATCTTCTTGTAAGTGGCGTCAGTCGCATGACAGGTTTCGACTGACATGTAGGACAATTTCCCCCTCCCCGAGTCCACAGGCGACATTTTCCCCACCCTAATATTACGTGCCGTGATACTTACGATCTGCCGACAATCGCAGTCGCGGCCATTTCCCCACCTTGTGAAGAGTTCTAGGAATTCACGGGAGATGACTTTTTAGTTGAACATCGGCAGATGTATGCTAACGTTGGAAATTCAAATTTAATTCAACATAACGTGATATTGATAACCTATTCTTATTTATTATGCCTGAAAAGAAGGCACGTTTGCATACATCTGTCGATGTTCAACTAAAAAGGAATCTCCTTGAATTCCCAGAACGTGATATTATATTCACCAAATATGTATCTGAACGTATATATGGTGTGTAAGAATTCTCTCATTTTTGCGCAGCACCCAGTAGATTATGGAAATTGGCTCGGAACTGAAATCACATCCACTCTCAATCAAACAGACGTGTATTACCAAGATATAAATTTGAATGAACACGTGGATTTATGGAAGGTCACAGGTTTGACATTACGAGCAGCACTCTTACATAATGTTTGTACGCGAGTCATTATTTGTTAAATCTGCCAAACAGCAAATTTCTCGTCACAGCTAAATATGCGGAGGTGTGTAGTTATTGTTACTACAGCTGAGTACATTTCCTCCGATAGTGTTTAAAAAAATCAAACTTGTGATGTTTGTGTTGTTATAGACGGTTAGCTTATGAAAGCGCTTTCTCTTTTAATATTAGCACCCGCTTCCTGTGTTTAGACTAAACCTGGCATTCTTTACATTATCTTACCTTTCCCATCTTTTTCTGCTATCTTCTTTCGAATGACTGGGGGTGACATCCCGAGCTTACTTATTTACACCATCACATTTGATTTGACAAAATAATCTAAAATTCTGATATGAGGCGCGAAAACATATGAAATACAACAGCATAATCTCCGTTTTCACATTACCACCATATCCGAATAATGAATATGCCTGTGGACAACACATGTGATCACCATCCTTCATAATGCAGGTTTGTATTCTCCCAACCAGACCTGTTCGCAGATGTCGGCATAACACCTATTTGAACACTCTGCTTAAATTAACAGCCAACGAATGGACGGCGTTGCATAGATATTACATCAAATCTCGTTTTTATTCACCACTCTGTTTAATATACATTTTCTTACATTTGCTTAAGGGAGGGGGTTGGGGTAAACAGTTTTATTTTAAATAATGTCTTTACTTGTTCTGGTTGGACATTGGTGTCTGATGATACCACGAGGTCATCATTCACTGTCTTCATCAGGATGAGTATAGATATTACATCTAATCTCGATTTTTCTCACATTGTCAAATCTAAATCTATATGATGAGTTTAATTTTTGTTTAAACAAAATATGCATGTGCTATATTGGC
>JAVTVY010032640.1:0-14790 GCA_036873755.1 Hanleya hanleyi
TTTCGCTACTACTCGTACTGATGACGTCACCGATGACGTCACAGATAACGGGAACATCCCTCAAATGGAGCTGTACACCCCGAGGGCTACAACATGACACCTCCCTGGACGCATTCGGACCAAGGATGGTCCATCTCTACCCCAAATACCTTCCTTCACTGCCCCAAAATGTTCACTTTGGCTACTACTCGTACTGATGACGTCACCAATAACGTCACAGATGACGTGAACATCCATCAAATCGGGATGTACACCCCGAGAGCTACAAAATGACACCTCCCAGGACGCATTCGGACCAAGGATGGTCCATCTCGACACCAAATACCTTCCTGCACGGCCCCAAAATGGCCACTTTACTTACTACAACCAACTGCGCATGCGCAGATTGACGCGACTTGCACTTAAAAACACGCCATTCTGACTCTACCCCACACAAGCTTCACTTTGACACCTTGCACGACCCATTCGGACCCATAGCGGTCCATCTCTACCCCAAGCACACCCCCACATACCCCCCAAAATGCCTGCTTTCTATACTACGGCCAGACTGCGCATGCGCAGAATATTGAAAACGGACGAACTATTAGTCCAGTCGGATGCTCCTCCACGAGAGCTTCAAAATAAGACCTCACACGACACCATAGGATCATTAGGGGCTCACCTAGACCCCAAAACGTCCACCCCGTATGAACCTATACCCCATAACCATGCAGTATAGGCCTATGGGCTTACCCAGGCCTCAGTGAACTTTTTCCAAAAATTTCACCGTTCCGCTTCGAAACCCTTCCCATCGTGTTCTAAATGACGAGACGTCAAAAACAAATCCAAACAACCCATATCACAATGAACGTGTGTGAATTTCCCAGGTTGAACCTATACCCCCATATAGCCAGCATGGAGCTATATGATCCCAAAAAAACAGACCTACCCGGTATTTTTCCAAAAATTTCACCCTTTCGCTTCGAAACCCTTCCCATCGTGTTCTAAATGACGAGACGTGAAAAACAAATCCAAACAACCCATATGACAATGAACGTGTGTGAATTTCCCAGGTTGAACCTATACCCCCATATAGCCAGTATGGGACTATATGGGCTATATCGTACTTTTCCAAAAAATTTCACCGTTGCGCTCCGAGACCCTTCCCATCGTGTTCTAAATGACGAGACGTGAAAAACAAGACCAAACAACCCATATCACAATGAACGTGTGTGAATTTCCCAAGATGGACCTATCCCTCTCATAGCCAGTATGGAGCTATATGGACTACATGGCACTTTTCCAAAAATTTCACCGTTTCGCTCCGTGACCCTTCTCATCGTGTTCTAAATGACGAGACGTGAAAAACAAGACCAAACAACCCATATCACAATGAACGTGTGTGGATTTTCTAGGTTGGACCTATACCCCCCATAGCCAGCCTATAGGCCTATATACAGACCTCGGTGACTTTTTCCAAAAATTTCACCGCTTCGCTCCGGGACCCCTCCAATCGTGTTTTTCTTGGTGAGACGAGAAAAACGAGACCCCACAACCGATAGTAAAGCCCACGAAAAAAAATGACCATCCCCATACCCCATACAGGCATTTCCCCTTATATTGTATAATACAGACTCCTATTGTAGGGGTAAAGTCCGCGTTCCGCTTCTTATATTTTCGGGAAAAAATCCCAATTTTACATGCATCCACCCTATTGACTTGATAGTCAGTTCCCGATAAGCCCGGGGACCGATATTAGCCCGTTTGGCTAGAGGTGATAGGAGTTTCCCCCTATTTTAGGGGTAAAGTCCGTGTTCCGCCTTTTATATTTTCTGAAAAAAATCCTAATTTTACATGCACCCACCCCATTGATTTGATAGGCAGGCCCCGATAAGCCCGGGACCGATATTAGCCCTTTTGGCTAGAGTTGATAGGAGTTTTCCCCTATTTTAGGGGTGAAGTCCGTGTTCCGCTTTTTATATTTTCGGAGAAAAATCCTAATTTTACATGTACCCACCCCATTGACTTGATAGGCAGGCCCCGATAAGCCCGGGGACCGATATTAACCCTTTTGGCTAGGGTTAATAGGTGTTTTCCCCTATTTTAGGGGTAAAGTCCGTGTTCCGCTTTTTATATTTTCGAGAAAAAATCCTAATTTTACACGCACCCACCCCATTGACTTGATAGGCAGGTCCCAATAAGCCCGGGGACCGATATTAGCCCTTTTGTCTAGGGTTGATAGGGGTTTTCCCCTATTTTAGGGGTAAAGTCCGTGTTCCGCTTTTTATAGTTTCGGGAAAAATCCTAATTTTACATGCACCCACCTCATTAACTTGATAGGCAGGTCCCAATAAGCCCGGAGACCGATATTAGCCCTTTTGGCTAGGGTTGATAAGGGTTTTCCCCTATTTTAGGGGTAAAGTCCGTGTTCCGCTTTTTATAGTTTCGGGAAAAAAATCCTAATTTCACATGCACCCACCCCATTGACTTGATGGGCAGGTCCCAATAAGCCCGGGGACCGATATTAGCCCTTTTGGCTAGGGTTGATAGGTGTTTTCCCCTATTTTAGGGGTAAAGTCCGTGTTACGCTTTTGATAGTTTCGGGGGAAAATCCTAATTTTACATGCACCCACCCATGACTGGATGTCCCTTCACGAATGCTTCACTTTGATACCTCACTCGACCCAATCGGACCATGTAGCGTATTTGAAGTCTGGGGACTACTTTTTCTCCGCGGAAGCTTTTTCCCGCGACCGCATCACCGCCAGACCGCATTACCGCGGAGGAATACACACGCCCGATCCGACGGAAAAAGGGGGGAACCAAGAGTTACCTCCCCCTAGATTGGAACTCTCTTGTGTTATTTTGAGGGTTCCCGATTTGCCATTTCTAGCCATTTAACATAGGCAAATAACCTGCGCCAGATTCGTGCGCCCGAAAAACCTGACTCGAAATACGCATTCCTTACTACTTACGTGATATAGTATAGACAGTTTTGAACGCCGCCCCCACACACACTCTGTTGTTATGCTCGAAAATGGCTACTGAGATGAAGTGGGGGGAGCTCAGCAATTGATACATGCTAACGCGATGCAAGCTGAACACATATCATATATAATCGAGTGGAATACCAGCAAATATGGGCAGTATTCATGTTTTTCTTTTTTTTCTTTTTTTTTCATAATAGAGGCCATGAATAGCATTTAAAGATCTTATGGTAGGATTCCTTGGTAAAATTAATTGTTATTTTAAGAAATATACGCTGTCGGAAATTGTTGCTATATGCGGGAGACTCAAATCTTGGGACTTTCATTGTTCGATTTTCTAGGATATAAAACAGAATAAATCGATAAACTGATGGAAAACGTATACTTTTCTTCTGCATATAGCGTTCGGCTTCAGGTGGAAATGTAATTGTGGTCTGAAATTCTAAATAGGCCCGCAGTACAAAACACGGCCGTCTTCAACGTGTTGAATATACTGCAGTCTGCGTTGTGTCGACCATATTTATGAGAGTAAACAGATTACATATCGGTATATTGATAGATCTGTTTTGATAAATGATGAAGGCCTGATGCTTGATCTATTAAACATACGCAAGACGAGAATTGTTGTTATATGCGGAAGACTCAACCCTCTGCATTTTTATTCTTTGGCTTTCTGGTATATTAAACAGAATAAATGAGTAAAGTATGGAAGACGGTAGCGGCCACTTGCGTTCTCGCATACTCGCCCTGTACACGAGAAGTCGAGAACGCGTGACGAGAAGTCGAGAACGCGAGGCGAGAAGTCGAGAAGTCGAGACGAGAAATCGAGATTGCGAGTCGAGAACGCGAGGCGAGAAGTCGAGCAGTCGAGACGAGAAATCGAGATTGCGAGGCGAGAAGTCGAGATCTTCCTCGACTTCTCGCCTTCTCGCCTTTGCTTTGTGACAAAACGGCGAGAAGTCGAGCATGCGAGGATGGACGCATTCTCACGTTCGCGACTTCCCGCGTTCTCGCCCTTTTCTAAAAAGGCGAGAAGGCGAGAATGAACGGATTCTCGCTTTCGCTACTTCTCGTCTTCCCGCCCTTTTAAAAAAAGGCGATAAGTCGAGAAGTCGAGAAGGCGAGAATGGACGGATTCTCGCGTTCTCGACTTCTCGCCCTTTAAAAAAAAGGCTAGAAGTCGAGAAGTCGAGCATGCGAGAATGGACGGATTCTTGCGTTCGCGACTTCTCGTCTTCTCGCCCTTTAGAAAAAAGCGTGAAGTCGAGAATGGACGGATTCTCGCGTTCGCGACTTCTCGCCTTCTCGCTTTTTTTTTAAGGGCGAGAAGGCGAGAATTCGCGAACGGGAGAATCCGTCCATTCTCGCATGCTCGCATTCTCGACTTGTTGCATTTTTGCCACAAAGCAAAGACGAGAAGTCGAGAAAGATTTCGACTTCTCGCCTCGACTTCTCGCCTCACAATCTCGACTTCACGCCTGGACTTCTCGACTTGTCGCCTCGCGTTCTCGACTTCTCCTGTCAGCAAAATACAGGGCGAGTATGCGAGGAGGCGAGTGGCCGCTATACCGTCCTCCATAGTAAAGTGATAAGAAAATGTACTTTAAAGCAACAAAGCATTCAGCTGCAGATGAAAAAATTGTAATTCCGTCATCAATATATTAATCAAGTTAAACCAAAATCAAGAATCCTCACCAAATTACAACGTCATTATTGTATTAATACTATTTTCTGTCATAATTGTTATGATAAATATTTCATTTAATGCATTATTGTATTATTGCATTTTTATCTATTTGATTTATTTCTATTCCACTTCAACCAAAACAGTCACAGCGTGCTTCATTATAATGACGATAACAATGAAGATCTACTCAACAGTATACATAGCCTAAATTTGCCGCAAACCTGAGAGGCTAAATTCAATTATTGCAACGATGTTAATAAATGACATAAAAATCTGTACAGATCTGTGCCCTTCTACACTGAGCTATAAAATATTTTATGGTAGCATAAAATTGGATAAAACAAGTTGACATCGGATCATAACCGAGTTCCTTCTCAGTAAAAGTGAATGTGTAACAAACAGTTTCTTTGCTCTCGAAAATTGACAAGATATGAACTGTTAAAAACACTCATTCGCACATTGATGTAAAAACGTCAAATGGTAAAGCCTTCTTCCTTTTTCTAGTTTAGTCCACATGCTTGTGTAAATTTGTGGGCGTGTTGGCTCCATTCTTGGCAACCAGGCTAAATTAACTCTAAGTTTTATGTAGATCACGAATTTTGATGTTGCGATTTTTTCATCAACCTCTAGGGTATCCATTTTGGATTTCAAAATGGCCGCTATTTGAAACCTATTTTCGTCGATATCTCATTACCTACACGAGGTAGGGACATTATTTCAGTGGTTACACACACATTCAAAGGGTCAAGCTATCAGTTGGTGGCATTATAGACTTATTCAAATTGTGGATATCTTCGATTTTAAGACGGCCGTCGTCAGGAACCTATTTTTGTCAATATAATCATAACAAAGAGTGTGATGAATTTGATTCCGGTGACTACATCCACACTTTCAGGGGCAAGGCTTCATATGGTAACTATATAATCATCTCGTGACACCGGTCAACTTGTATCCCAAGACGGCCGCCATATGAAGCGTATTTTGATCAATATAACCTTACGTAAGCCAATCATGGATTTGATTCCATTGGATATAACCACAAGTTCAGGGGTAAAGCTTCAGATAGTGGTATTTTAATGGCGGTTATTTTGGATTTCAAGATGGCCTCCATCTGCAACCTATTCTTGTCAATATCTCATTTATCTGAATGAGTCAGGAACTTTGCCTTGATGGATATACCTGCAATTTTCTCTCTCAGAACCGGTAGAAACGGGTGAATTCATCAGGGTGTCTACTCTTTATGATCCATGTACCCTTCACAGATTTTTCATAGTCACAGATTTCACACTTTATAAAACATTCTATTTCATAAAATCCTAAAGTGGAAACTGGAGATCAGAATTCAGTTATATAGGGTTGACATTGAGTCCTATATGGTCCTAAGATGGAAGGGACGATCATATGGAGGTCAATAGTTTGCCATGGGGGATTCAAAATATCGTTTTAGGATTTTGAAATTCCAGGAGATTTTTATCCCATTGGATCCTATAAGATTTTGATTTTGATTGTTCAACCTCTAGTTCAGTTCAGCCGAAACAGACTTAGCAGAGAATTAAATTAAAGGATTGGGTCAAAATGAACAGATATTTTTACGTGACGGACCCAAAGATCCAAATTCCATTTTGAATTAAATATTTTGGGTTCTTTTTTACCCTAATATTTTGGGTACGTCACATATATCCAATCCTTCTGACAGTGTAGAAATACATCAGTAGCGGTTAAACGAAAGTTCAACGATACCACTCCAGATTGCTACATGATCTGAGTGGAAGACCTGATCACAAAAGCGAAGCAGTATTACTAATGAGAATCGATCAGATATTGGATACAGGTGTTATCGCACTATATGGCCCACTTTGTGCCAGAATGAAACCCAGTCCTGATAAAATGGCATAAGACGTTCTGAAATGATCGGGTGGATTAAAGTAAATAGGAAAAATCCTGTCTTTGAGCATTTCAGAAAGCTATCCCTGGTAAATGTGTTTTTCTGAAACTAGTTATTAAAGAAGCATCATCCATACAAACGCCAAATAAGAAAGTGTTGCGAGGACAAAGGACAAGAGATGACAGTTTTCTCGAAAAGAAACTTGAAACGCATGAATCACATCGTGAATCAGCATCAATTGTGCTAAATGGGAAAACGTATTGGAAGAGTCATATTGATAAATCTATGACGGATACTCATGATAGGACTCATTAAATGAAGATAAACTATCTGTCCAAAGATCTCGTGGAGCTAACGTTATTCTGTTATCAACAATGGAAAACTTGGTGAGGGAGAGTCACAAACTGTTGTTGGAGAAAGACTGGAGATTGAAGGGAAATTAGAGAATGTGAAACTTTCTAGCAATATGGTGTTCCAGGATTTGTTCCGACACATACAAATGAAAACTGGATTGTTTGTACACAATGTTTATAGACAATCATGAAAAACCATCTGAACTACCCTCATCGTTAACTCTCACAATCCATGCATTCTCCTTGAACATGCAGATGTTCGACATTCGTCATTAGAACAAAGTTTGCGACTTATTCAGATAAAAGATATGGTCCAAAGTAAAGTAGGTTTCAGATGGCGGCTATCTTAGAATCCAAGAGGGTTATTATAAAACGTTGGAGCTTTGGCTGTGAAAACTTGTGGGTGTAGCCAATGAAATAAAGACTATAACGTGTAAAGATAAGGGGATATTGACTAAAATAGTTTGAACATAGTGGACATTTTGAGATTCAAGAAGAGCCTAGTCCAGACCCTAAAGTTTGATTAAAATGGAAACATCGACATCCCTGACCTACAACTGTTGACGTCACTTGCTAAATTCAAAGTCCAAACATCCACAAATGTACATAAGTAGAAAATTGAACAGTGGTCTGATGGAACTAGCTTGCAGACTAGAATCTTGTGACCCGTAACCCAATATGGACAAAACTGGATCTTAGATGGTGGCCATTTTGATATCCACAATGATGAACATTAAGAGGTAATTCCCAATGTTGGATATTAAGAAGCCATGATGGCACTATCTTCTACCTAGACCACGAAGATGTGGGTTCAGCTACTGGATTAAAGCTAATACTTCGTAATCGGGTAAATTTAGATTCAGATGACGGCCTCACATCGCTGAACTGACTATCACCATATGAGTGAAACAACCTTGAGTGTGACATTAAAGCCCCGGCACTCACACCCCCTCTCCCCAACTGACCCTGACAATAAGGACTGGCAACTGTAATAAAGTTTTCCCACTGAACTGAAGGGTTTACCACACGTTTTAGTTAGGAATTATTGACAAAACTAGCTTTCATATGGCGGCCATCTTGAAATACAAGATGGCCCATCATTTAACCCTATCTGGCCTGGGCCTTTGGGGACCTGTCCTGGCCAGTGGGGGGGGGGGGGCGAAATAGCCCCCCCTAATTATTCTTCTTACCACTTGAGCGAGGGAGCTGAAACTTACCACACTATACCCTTGGGTCAAGCCCTACCAGAAAATGCAAAACAATCCAAGATGGCCACTTTGATGACGTCACAGTGACGTCATTTTCATAAACGGCATTTTTGGGTCGATTTTCGGTCGGATTTTCCGAATTTTCCATTTATGCAATTTCTCCGCGAAAACTGCATGATAAATTAGTAAATATTAATAGTTTTTGCCCACTTTTCATCGCGGAAAAGCAGAAATTTTGAAGAAATATGACAAAAACATCACTTTTCTGGTACCCTACGTGGCCGCCATTTTGAATTTACCCATGATCCTCTGATCGGGGGTTATGCAAATATACTTAAAATGACCCCAATATGATAAACTATAAAGTCGGGGAGTTTCAGCTCTACATTTTTTGTCGTTCCGGAGATAGCTCAGAAAGTTTGGTGGGGGGGGGGGGGCATTTTGCCCCCCCCCAGGCCAGGTAGGGTTAAGACGCCCACAGTGCCACCGGGTGATGCAATGACCCTGGAAATGTGCGTGTACCCGCTAGAATAATGGCCCTATCTCATTTAGGTATTGAGATACATGTATTGGCGAAAAAAAATCAGAAGGCGGCCATTTTGAAATCCAAAATGGCCAGCCTAGAGTTTGACCAAAATAAATGGAAACTTAGAAATTTTTGATCAACAACTTTTTTTATGATTAATTTAGCCTTGTTGCCAAGAATGGAGCCAAAAATTGAAAATTTGGCACATACATGTAAGCCTGCAGACTAGTTGTAGGAGATTAAAACGAATACAGAAAATTGCATAATTATCGCTGCTGTACAATGCGTTCGAATTAACACAAGGAAATGACGAACTTTTTCTGCACTCGTTCAATCTTGTCTAGAAAATTCTATTGAGAATGAGACAAAAATTTCATAACAGTATTTGAGTTTGCTTTACGCCAAACAAATAAAAATGATATTTTTAAACATAGGTTTGTAAATGATTTACATGTATAAAAACAGACATTTGGAATGATTTTGACGCAATTGTATTTATGCTTAAAACTGAAATTATGAGACAGAATGACCCCAAGGCACGAGATCATTTACTTGCTCCATGACTTTTTTTGTAAAATTAATGAACATACATATGACAATATTCACTCTCATTCCCCATTTCGTATAACAATCGTACATCATTATAATTAGTCAGGATATATGCTGCAGGCCTTCGTCATTTTTCAGAACAGATACCCGTATCTGTGATTCGTGTACATACGTCATTCACTCGTAACTGACACCCAAATTGTCAACACGTTGCTGACGGCAGTTGTTTTCAACTGCATTTAGTATGTTAAACCACCTTTACAACAATGTTATCTGCATTTAATCCCTAGGGATGAGAAAAGGATATATTTCTCATGAATTTACCGATTTATTCTGTTTTTCCAATTTACCGATATATAGAAAGCCGATCATATGAGTCTCTCGCATTTACAACTTGTTTTAGCATCATTGAAAACTGTTGACCGCTTCTCCCTTGCAGGAAACTAGCCTACTTATGTATACTATGATTTATTCTTTTAATTTGGTACCCATGCTATTATATTAATTAGGTCTTTGGATTATGGACGACGGCTGAATATTGAATGACGGACTAGACGTTTGTATTCCTACCACAACATCTCTAAATGTCTATTCATGGTCGCTGTATGAAAAACAGATGAATATCGTCACTCTGCGCATGCGCAGTGGACAAAGGGTATGGAAATAGACGTGTTGGGATCTAGGGGAGTCATTAGTGGGCCGATGGGATCGAGTGAGGTATCCATGTGAAGCCTATGTGAGTGGGCTAGACTAGGGTGTCGTTTCCATTCTGCTGCGCAGGTCACGTGGGTTGTGACGTCACTTCCGGGTTTCACCTCCAAACCCAGAAGAGTTTCAATGTTCTCTTAGACGTCCGGATGTTCAACCTCCGGGGTTTTTCCCGGCCCGGCCCGGCCCGCCCCGGCCGCAGCGCGCGCGCGCGGGGGTGATCTGATGCCGCAGCGCGCGCGGGTTATCAGGAAGTGCGTGGGTGAATCCGCAGCGCACGCGCGCATGAAGACCCTCATACATACCCCAATGCAGGCGCAGACGTGATGTGCCCGGATGATAGACACGGACGTCGCCGAGAAAAACACATACAACACGTCACATACAGTCGCCCCCCCCCTCAAGACCCTCATATATACCCGGATGACGGACGTTACCGAAAAGCCACGGACGTTACCGAAAAGACACGGACACATAATAAAAGGATTGATCTGTAATCTGTGTTGTTGTTGCTCCCTTTTTTGGACTAACCCATCAGAATAGTACGTATCACGGACTACACCCGACGTCTAGGCGCGCATGTGTGACATGGTCTATAAAACACGTCTCTCTGGATCCTACACCTCCATTTCTACGGTTGCAGAGCCATGACGGACACCCGTCCCTATGCGACTCGCATTTTACAGCATGCGACCGTGGTTAATTCGCTCACGGGTTACCGAGCAGTGGTTCGGTCCATGTTTTCAGATGGCGACGACAACGAGGGCGACGCCAGATCCTGAACGAGTTCACAGAAGCGGTCCTCGACAGAGTGCACTCGATGGAGAGGTGTGCCATCACTCACCACTACTGGACTATGACAGCCATCCATGATGCTCATGCTATGGACCACGAGCGCTCACGCCGGAATCAGCGACGGTTGGTTGGCCTAGTCATGGTCTGTGCCCTATTGATCCTGGCGCTGTGGCATTGACAGTAGGACCTGACTATAAATACGAGGGTCAGACACAGTGTGCGTCATTCAACGATCGTCATTGGGTCAACCATGTCACCAGTTCTACGAGCCATCCTTCCCCTTACACCCCGGGTGGGGTTACACGTCTATGAAGACAAAGTCACCCTCGTGGAAGACCGTGGAGATGTTTGCTGGTCGCGCGCTGAGACCGTATCGAATACGATTACGCTACACCGTGACGGCTGGACCAAATTTAAACGGATGTTGATCGGCGAGCTCGACAGACACCTCATCCACATAGACAATGCCATCTACGTACACCGTGGGCCTTTCTTCCCACGTCTGGGCCGCTACCAAGACCCTACGCGAGGCTTCACCCTATACACCGATCTGTGGACAGCCTTCGAGAAAGTGGTGCCTATCGTGGACCAGCTGTTTACACCGGACGAGCGGTCATCAGCCGAGTTGGAGTGGGCTCGTGCCGTGAGAGAAGCGGCGGCAGAACCCAATGAACAAATGTCTAGCCATGAACCAGACGACGATGCCATTGATTACCCGGCTAGACTCAGTCAGCCCAGTGATATGACCACCCGATCCTTTGATCTCACAGGATTCTCCCTATAAATACGAGAGACAGTCACATCTGGTACCATTCACGTACTGACCATGACGGAGCATATAATACTGGCGTATCTCAGCTTGACCCCCGAGGTCTTCCTGCACGTTTATGCGGATAAGGTCGATATCATGGAGGAGGTGGGAGACATCTGTGATGCGGACCCTACACAACCGTGCCCGGCCCACATTCGTCTGTCCTGGGAGGGCTGGACCAAATTCAAACGGGTGTTGTCTGGTGAACTGGACGGCGACCTCATTCACTTGTGTCACGATGTGTGATGTGTACATCCGACGCGGCCCTTTCTTTGCTCAATTGGCTCGGCTAGATGGGCCGATCTATGGTTTGCATTGGAAGATGCCGTGGTAGATGTGGATCAAGTGCTTATCAAGCGGTCATCAGACGAGTTGGACTGGTCATTTACCATGGACACTGTGGAAGCCAACGAAAAAAATCAGAAAGAAACTCCGGCCCAAGATATACCCTTTATAAATAAACGATAGAGCCAGGATCCATCATCATCACACCCGAGCACATGGACACGGTGGACAATGTGAGATATAACAAACGGAAGGCTTTCACTGCGAACGGTGCCTCGGTGGATCTCATGGGTTGACTACACGCAGACATGTTCGTGCAAGACCGGTACCTCTTGAACAAGATCCCCATCAAAATCCGACTGATACGGGCGCCTCCGACCTTCGCCTTGATGGCCACTAACGTAGATGGGCATGCAGCTGACTATAAGATTGTTATCCAAGACGCAGTCCTGTATGTCCGAAAAGTGAAACCGAATCCAGCCGTTCAACTCGGACACCTCAAAGCCTTAGAAACAAAACCAGCCAAGTACCCTATCCGACGTGTACAATCCAAAGTGGTCTCTGTGCCTGCTGGAAATATGAGCGCCAACAAAGAAAACCTTTTCCTGAGGGTACTACCCAAGCGATTGATCTTGGCCTGTGTGGAAAATACCAGTTTCAGCGGAGCCTACCCAGAGAATCCGTTTGACTTTAAACATTTCGGCATCAATTTTGTGGCCCTGCATGTGGATGGACAACAGGTCTCAGCCACGGCCTTAACACCGAACTTTGGGCACAGGAATTTCATTCGAGCCTATCAGAGCCTGTTTACAGCCACCGGTCAAATCAACCAGGACGAAGGGAATTTGATTAGTCGGGAGGACTACGCGAACGGATACACGTTGTTCTGTTTCGAGCTGACCCCCACCTTAGAGAACGACCATCAGCTGGCCCTGGCCAAGCAAGGCAATTTACGGCTGGAAATCCACTTTGCACGAGCCCTGTGGACCACCGTCAATGTGATCTGCTACGCCGAGTTTGACAACATCATTCAAGTGGACAAAGCGCGCAACGTCCTGTGTGACTTCTCCACCTAACATGGATACAGACCAGATAACCACCGTGCTGGAGAATGACCCAGAGACACGCATGGTCTTTCAAGGGGTGTTCGCCCGAGATGTGTTCCAATTAGACCGTGTGTATCCTGCTGCATACGTTCTCAACACGGACCCGATGGATCGGCCCGGTGAACATTGGGTGGGCGTGTAATTGACAGAACAGCAGGGCGAATACTTACCCCTCCATCCCGATTTAACAGACTTCAAGGATCAAGGTACAGAGACGTGGTGTTGGAACAGTCAAACGTTGCAAAGCCTGACCAGTAGCGTGTGCGGACAATATTGCTTGTTTTACCTGTACCATCGATGCCGGGGAAGACCCTTATCTACCATCGTACAGATGTTTGACGAGTACCCCAAGGCCGAGGACCGCGATGTACTCGTATATGACTGGGCCGCCCATCATTTTAATGTACAAGCCCCGTTCTGGGCTTAAGTTCTTTCAATGTACACAAGCCCCCTGTTCTGGGCTTAAGTTTACAAGCCCCCTGTTCTGGGTTTCAGTTCTTTCAATGTACAAGCCCCTTGTTCTGGGCTTCACTTTTCACGTGGTTGTTCTCACGTTGTTGTTGTTCACTGAATAAAAAAATGAGATCTCACCAAAAAACCCTGCCTTGTGTGCTTTCTATATGAGCATAATGCATGAAACTGGCTTTGAACACCGTATTAGCCAATCAGTGGCCTAGAATGGAGCCAAAGCTAACCCATCCATGTCCAGAAAACATTACCCGGGTGTACAAGAACCCGGATGTAGGCGCGGACGTGGGCGAAAGCATCCCAGTACCCGGATGTAGGCGCAGACGTGAGCGAAATCATAGTACCCGTCCATTGGTTCTTTTATCGATCGCTCATTGGCTCTTTCTCTCGACCGCTGATTGGTCCAAATGGAACTGCCCATCCTTCCCAGGTTAATTTACAATCCCATTTTTGGGTTCAAGCTCTGTATATCGATGCCGCAACATTGTCGCCGAACCTCGCCGAAAGGGAGATCTTGGACCTTTTGACCTGGATGTGACCTTTACCTTTTGATCCGACATTCATCCGCGCACTGCCGGTGATGACGCGCGCGTCGCGCTGCGGCATCAGATCACCCCCGCGCGCGCGCGCTGCGGCCGGGGCGGGCCGGGCCGGGAAAAACACCGGAGGTTGAACATCCGGATGTCTAAGAGAACATTGAAACTCTCTGGGTTTGGAGGTGAAACCCGGAAGTGACGTCACAAACCACGTGACCTGCGCAGCAGAATGGAAACGACACCCTAGTCTAGCCCCCTCACATAGGCTTCACATGGATACCTCACTCGTTCCCATCGGCCCACTAGTGACTCCCCTATACCCCAACACGTCTATTTCCATACACTTTGTCCACTGAGCATGCGCAGAGTGACGATATTTCAACCCCGCACTCACCCCATCAGATGCCCCCTCACATAGGCTTCACATTGATACCTCACTCGATCCAATCGGCCCACTAGTGGCTCCCCTAGATCCCAAAACGTCTATTTCCATACCCTTTGTCTATTGCGCATGCGCAGAATGACGATATTCCTACCCCACATCCATCCCATCGGTTGCCCCCTCACATAGGCTTCACATTGATACCGCACTCGACCCCATCGGACCATTAGTGGCCCACCTAGATCCCAAAACGTCCACCCCGTATGGACCTATACACCCATAGCCATGCAGTATAGGCCTATGGGTTTACCCAGGCCTCGGTGACTTTTTCCAAAAATTTCACCGTTTCGCTCCGGGACCCTTCCCATCGTGTTCTAAATGACGAGACGTGAAAAGCAAATCCAAACAGCCCATATCACAAAGAACGTGTGTGAATTTCCCAGGTTGAACCCATACCGCCATATAGCCAGTATGGGCCTATATACAGACCTCGGTGACTTTTCCCAAAAATTTCACCGATTCGCT
>JAVTVY010032641.1:0-13850 GCA_036873755.1 Hanleya hanleyi
ATATAGATTTCTGTTTTCTACCGAAACATGGAACACTCGTTTGAAACTCTGTTCCCCCCTCGATGGCGGCTTCATTGCACCGAAAATGTCAGTATGCATTAAAATAGATATACAAATTGGTCACTGGAGTCCAGACAAATGGTTGAGAAGGGAATTGGTGGCACGGAGATGGCGCTCCTTACAGTATGGTCTTATGTCTGAAAATAATCACAATTAACGAAAGTCGTGGTTTTAAGCAAACCCGGTTTTATTTTTGTATCTGTATTTGGAAGTGGGAGAAAATTACTCATATAAGAACTCCTTCTTGGACATACGACGCAATTAATTAAAAGTCCTTACCTCTCACGGTTGCATATCTATATTCGTTCTAACATTTGTTCAGATTTTCACAAAATTCAGGATGGCGCCCGAACCACGTGTCCCAGAAACTTTGCACGTTCTTGGTCGCCGTGTAACATATGTATTCTTATATATGGCAAATAATAACGATGTGCGTGTATGTGTGCGTTTTCCAAAGGTGTAAAGCGGGGACAGTTATATGAATACACTTCAACCGAAGATGTCCCCATTTTCACAAAGATGTTTGCCTGTTCGTATTATATAGCTACCCAATGAAAACAGATAAATAGAGTATGTGTCTTGACTTGGACTGGTGAAAGCTGACACGACTGTGTGGAAAATTTCCTCCCGTTGAAAATAGGTGTTTGTCTGGGTGTCCCCACAATGTTAACCAAATTTGTATGTGTGGAGTATGTCGTCACTTGCAATTTAGAATATGGGTTTGGTTAATTTCAGTGCTGAGCAAAATCTGAATGGGTCACCTTGCCCCCTGTAAAAATCATTGTAATTGTAGTTTGTGACGGTGGATAACATGGTGGAGAATCAGGGGCGTCACTAGGATTTCAAAAGGGGGGGGTGCGAATGTTTTCAATTTCCAAGGGCGGATCTGGCGAAAGTTGATAGGGGAGTGACTATCACAGCACAATAGGCGAGGGTCCAGGGGCCGCCTAGGCCCCGGAAGCTCCGGGGTCTTAGATCGCCGGAGATGCGTTCTAAGCGTTTTCCCGGATATAAATCTGAACATAATGTATGCAGATTTATGGTTATATTTTCACGTTTGTTTCGCATTTATAAGCACACGTCGATGTTGAGAAAAAACACACCTCGTGCATGAATCCATTTGACCTTCTAGTTATATTTAATACATACAAAACGATGACCTTTACGTCATGGAACATTAGAAACCAATATGCGTACCTATATGACTGATTTACACAAAGCTTAAATAAGCGAATCCTGTCAGACCAACAGGCGATGGTCCAGGGGCCGCCTACGCCCCGAAAGCTCCGGGGTCCTAGGTTGCCGGAGATGCCTTCTACACGTTTCCCGGAAATATGTAGATTCAAGGTTCTATTTTCACTTTTGCTTCCCATAAGCACGCATCGATATTGATAAATGTCACACCTTATGCTGGACTCCATTTGACTTTCTGGATTAACATATAAAACAGGCCTACAGCTAATGCGTAATTACGAGATACTGGTTTAGAATCTTTTTTTCTCCATGGCTCCTAGACGCTTCCGGATATAACAAACTACGTTTCCTGTCAGTACATATACATATTGAAACCCCAACTTAAATAGTACGCTCACAAACCGCATGAATATATGATGATCTGTTTAATACACTTATACTCTAATTACATGATCCACATTCGTTTATTTTACATGCATGCCCCCGTCGGCATTTTTTTTTATTCTTACGCTTGATTTCCTGCATTTTAGCGTAGTTTAATGCTAAGCTGCGGGGTTTGATACCTTACATAATTTTCGTATTTCTAATCTACGGGCAAAAAGGGGGGTGCGTTCGCACCACACGCACCATGGGTGGCGACGCCCTTGAGAATGAAGCACTTGGTCGACGTCGGGCCTCATAGACTTGTGTTCTGATTAAAAACTTGCACTCTACTAATATTTTCCCCATGTGGGTCGCTTTTGCTATTTAACGGTCACATAGTTCATCAGTTTTCATCAGGTTATACTTCATGGGTCTATTACATCATTGGTCTTGAACATTGTATCTAATACTGCTTAAGCCGGTGCTAGGGGCCGTGTGGGCATGTCATTCGAGATGTCCTGCTTAACATCTGCAACGAAAGCGTGGTTGAGATAGAAATCACCACAGGTGTCATGTTTGGTTCTTGTGATGTTTTTGGATATGCAGTCAAAGGATTGGTCTGTCTGGTCATATGACTTATTTCAGTCCCTCGGAATCTTTTCCCACCACCATAAAATGTACCGTTTAACCGAAGTCTGTCGGAGGCTGCACAGATGCCAAATCAATGGGTTTCTTAACACTATCTGGCCTGGGCGATTTGGGGTGTACCACAGCATGGGAGGGGGGAGGGGGGAAGTGCTCCCCTATATATTTTCGCTATCACTAAGGCTAGGGGCTGAAACATACCACACTATATCATTGAATCAAACTCTACAAGAAAACGTAAAAAAAATCCAAGATGGCCGCCATGATGACGTCACTGTGACGTCATTTTTTTACTTTTGTTTTTTCTTCGCAAAACTGCAAGATAAATTAGTAAATGATAATCTGATATGAAATAAGTTCTTCCCCATCAGGCCAGGTAGGGTTAAATATTCCACAAGTAAAGAAGTCCCCACTTGTATGGTCGTCCGTGGATTTCCTCGCTTTATACCTTTGACAATCATGTGTGTATGTGTGTGTGGTGGAACTTGCATTCAATAAATACCCCCTCGTTAGGAAGTTAGTTGGCAGTTCGCAGTTAGGGTCGTTTTTTAACTAGCTGGCGGTCATGTACTTCATTATTTTCCAACAGATGGCTTGATAGTCATATGACTTCTGGTAGGCACCTAGACATTGTTTTCCACTGCCCATTTTAATGTTTTCGGATGTATCCCCAAAGCTTGTATATTTAAGCAAAACAAAGTTAAAATGCATTGAAAATGAATTATTGACCTATATTTGCATTCAACAATTGTCATTAACCATACAAATTTCGCTATCTGGCAGAAAACTCCAAATCCACAGTTCAAGGTCGAGTCTACCTACACATTGGATTTGATATTTTCTCCTATCTTTTAACATGCATTTTGCCACTGATCTCTTTTGTCGGAGAGTGGCATGGTGAAGATCCAATTTCTTTGTCTAATTTTAAAAGAAATATATGTGGTAAACGGGTTAGAAGATAAATTGAATGTACACTGTATGAATTGTTTTCTGACATTGCGCACGAACTATACATTTTCGGTTCAACCCTGAAATCCCATCAAAGCCATGTTATTCCTTAGATTCTCTCATATATGCGAATATTATTTTATTTAAGAAAAGCGGTGCGGTCACAATTACAATTTCTTTGAATAAGGTTTTGTTTCAAGTGGTAATTCATTTTTATACAGTTATTTAGTGTGGAGAGTTACCGGCAGATGTTTGTAAATGAAATGAATCGACACCCCTTAATACATGCGCTCTAAATCACTAGTTCTGCCACCTCACTGCACTATATTATATGTGTTTTGCGGAGAAAGTGCGAAATTTTTGAATAATAATATTACTATACAAGAGTTTAGTCCATCATTCCATATTCCGTCGGATATTAAAGGATGTCAGCGTTTATAATCCAAGAACTAATTCATATAATAACATTAGCAAAATGAAAAAAACAAACAATAAAACAGTCATAGTATACATAAACATTCCTGCAGGTGATAAGCGGTCAACAATTTTCAATAGTGCTAGCAAGTCATCATGATGTAACAGAAATATGAAATCCGTATAGAGCTGATCAGCATTCTTAACCCTATCTGGTCTGGGCTTTTTGGGACGTATCCTTGCCTTGGGGGGGGGGGGGGCTAATTATTTTTCTTATCCCTGAGCTAGGGGACTGAAACTTACCACACTTTACCGTGGGTCAAGATCTATCAGAAAATGTAAAAAAAAAAAATCCAAGATGACCGTTTTGATGACGTCACAGTGACGGCATTTTCAAAAACAGCATTTTTTGGTCGATTTTTCGGTTGGATTTTCCGAATTTTTTATTCACGCAATTTCTCCGCAAACACTGCAGGATAAATTAGTAAATATTAATGTGATCTGAAATAAAATAGTTTTTGCCCACTTTTCGTCGCGGAAAAGCAGAAATCTTGAAGAAATATGACAAAAACATCACTTTTCTGGTACCCCACGTGGCGGCCATCTTGAATGTGCCCATGATTCTCTGCTCGATGTGTTATGCAAATAGGCTTAAAATGACCCCAATATGACAAACTATAAAGTCAAGGAGTTTCAGCTCTCCATTTTTTGTCGTTCCTGAGATAGCGCAGAAAGTTTGGTAGGGGGCCATTTCGCCTCCCCCCCCCCCGACCAGGTAGGGTTAATCTATACGATTTTCGTTCTAAAACTGTTATCTCAGTCATGCTTTGCCTGTGGTTGTTCATTTGAACACCATGATCTTGGGGTTCACACGGCCCAGAGTCCGTATTGTACACAGCGTAATTTTCTCAATACAGGTACAATGCTTCTTTGGTCCCTTCGGCCTATAGCTATAATTTAAAGTAATTTTTCTAAGAGTCACGGCCGATCAGTCTGCTGGAAACATTAAATATTTATCGGATCCCATCCTATAAACAGTTATCGAGAACGAATGATAGATTTTACGTTACATTGAAATGTATAGTTAAATGAGGCTATGATTATATTATGTTACTGATTATTCTCATGACGTCCTCGGTGTTCGAGATTTACCTCAGGATATCGTGACTGCGTTAGGGAGTACCTTGGTTAGGGATCGATTCTTGCCTAATAATATCATAACGTTACGATGGATGCTGCCTTGTTCAGGTATCGATACTTTTCTAAGGATATATTGACGGTACAATTGCGTTAGGGATTCTCTTGCTCAAGAATTGATACTCATCAAGGATATCGCGAATTGGATCGCTTTACTGACAGATTGTTATTTACCCATGAGCATCAATTCCAAATATGCGTAAAATGAAGAAAGTTGTCCTCCAATAGAGAAGCGGTGAACAATTTTCAATGGTGACAACCAAACACCATAATATTCTGTACATACAATTATTATCGCTGACCAGAAATCTTAACCCTACCAACCCTGAAATCCCATCAAAGCCATGTTATTCCTTAGATTCTCTCATATATGCGAATATTATTTTATTTAAGAAAAACGGTGCGGTCACAATTACAATTTCTTTGAATAAGGTTTTGTTTCAAGTGGTAATTCATTTTTATACAGTTATTTAGTGTGGAGAGTTACCGGCAGATGTTTGTAAATGAAATGAATCGACACCCCTTAATACATGCGCTCTAAATCACTAGTTCTGCCACCTCACTGCACTATATTATATGTGTTTTGCGGAGAAAGTGCGAAATTTTTGAATAATAATATTACTATACAAGAGTTTAGTCCATCATTCCATATTCCGTGGGATATTAAAGGATGTCAGCGTTTATAATCCAAGAGCTAATTCATATAATAACATTAGCAAAATGAAAAAAACAAACAATAAAACAGTCATAGTATACATAAACATTCCTGCAGGAGATAAGCGGTCAACAATTTTCAATAGTGCTAGCAAGTCATCATGATATAACAGAAATATAAAATCCGTATAGAGCTGATCAGCATTCTTAACCCTATCTGGTCTGGGCTTTTTGGGACGTATCCTTGCCTTGGGGGGGGGGGGGGCTAATTATTTTTCTTATCCCTGAGCTAGGGGACTGAAACTTACCACACTTTACCGTGGGTCAAGATCTATCAGAAAATGTAAAAAAAAAAAATCCAAGATGACCGTTTTGATGACGTCACAGTGACGGCATTTTCAAAAACAGCATTTTTTGGTCGATTTTTCGGTTGGATTTTCCGAATTTTTTATTCACGCAATTTCTCCGCAAACACTGCAGGATAAATTAGTAAATATTAATGTGATCTGAAATAAAATAGTTTTTGCCCACTTTTCGTCGCGGAAAAGCAGAAATCTTGAAGAAATATGACAAAAACATCACTTTTCTGGTACCCCACGTGGCGGCCATCTTGAATGTGCCCATGATTCTCTGCTCGATGTGTTATGCAAATAGGCTTAAAATGACTCCAATATGACAAACTATAAAGTCAAGGAGTTTCAGCTCTCCATTTTTTGTCGTTCCTGAGATAGCGCAGAAAGTTTGGTAGGGGGCCATTTCGCCTCCCCCCCCCCCGACCAGGTAGGGTTAATCTATACGATTTTCGTTCTAAAACTGTTATCTCAGTCATGCTTTGCCTGTGGTTGTTCATTTGAACACCATGATCTTGGGGTTCACACGGCCCAGAGTCCGTATTTTACACAGCGTAATTTTCTCAATACAGGTACAATGCTTCTTTGGTCCCTTCGGCCTATAGCTATAATTTAAAGTAATTTTTCTAAGAGTCACGGCAGATCAGTCTGCTGGAAACATTAAATATTTATCGGATCCCATCCTATAAACAGTTCCATAAAACCGATGCACCTGGTAGACCGTATGGGTTTAGTTAGGTCACATTGGAAGTACACTTGAAAACACCCCATTCAATTATCGAGAACGAATGATAGATTTTACGTTACATTGAAATGTATAGTTAAATGAGGCTATGGTTATATTATGTTACTGATTATTCTCATGACGTCCTCGGTGTTCGAGATTTACCTCAGGATATCGTGACTGCGTTAGGGAGTACCTTGGTTAGGGATCGATTCTTGCCTAATAATATCATAACGTTACGATGGATGCTGCCTTGTTCAGGTATCGATACTTTTCTAAGGATATATTGACGGTACAATTGCGTCAGGGATTCTCTTGCTCAAGAATTGATACTCATCAAGGATATCGCGAATTGGATCGCTTTACTGACAGATTGTTATTTACCCATGAGCATCAATTCCAAATATGCGTAAAATGAAGAAAGTTGTCCTCCAATAGAGAAGCGGTGAACAATTTTCAATGGTGACAACCAAACACCATAATATTCTGTACATACAATTATTATCGCTGACCAGAAATCTTAACCCTACCTTGCCGGGAGAGGTGCCCCCTCCCCCTAGTGAACTTTTCTCTGCTGCTCCGAAACGACAAAACCGAGAAGGCTGAATCTTGGTGACTTTTAATCTTATCTTATTAGAAACATAGACCCCAAAAAGGCCGAGAAATGGCTTTCGAGAAGATGACGTCACTGTGACGTCATCATATCGGCCATCTTGGATGTTTTCTACATTTCCCGGTAGAGCTTGAACCAAAGATACTGTGTGGTAAGTTTCAGCGCTCTAGCCTTAGCGGTAGAGAAAATATATAGGGAGGGGGGGGGGGGGCACTTTTCGCCCAGGCCAGATAGGGTTAACCAAATGAATTTCCAAGTCAATTTCTATAGTTTGGTGCATCTCAGTCACGCTTTGAGTGTGACTGTCCAAGTCACATTATTCCACTTGCAGATATTCTAATTGGATTCTCTCCAAAGACAGGTCAAGGTTTAAGCTTGAATCATGTGATGTTCTTCATCACAGCTACGCTGTTATTGTAACTGTTCGTGTGGACAAATAGACTGAATTAAAAACACAGCACTAGTAACGATCCTGCCAAAGAACTAGTCCTTTCTGGACAGTAATTTTCCAGTGGGACCTGCATATGGCGTATACATATCTCGCCTAGTGTCATTTACTAGATGCTGTGTTAAATGTGGCGGTTTTAATGAACGTCACAAAACATTATTGGAGAAACTTATAAAACGGGGTCATACCGATATGCGCCTTCACGCAGAGTAGCGTGCAAGATCTATGGCGTTACGTTTCGGAACGTGTCTAATTCCGCTTAACCAGGGACTCGGGATCGTATGAACTTATGTATTTCAAGATCCGCAAGGTGTTCATATGAATACACGCAATCAAATCGTGACTCAGATACATCATTCTCTAGATAACTTCACAAAGAAAATCATATGGATTAAGAGTATTCATCAGCGATACGGATTTGACATTTTTGGGACATCATAATGTCTTGCCGGCATCATTGCTGACCGCTTTTCTCTTGCGTAAACTATAGTCCAGTCAATCTAGCGAGAAAATCACCAAACCTAGAAAAAAATGCAACAGAAACGGGGTTTGCGGTAAATAACCTCTGAAGTGATTCCGAACAACATATCAAAAATGTAGATTGATGTAGACAAGGGAAAATTGCATAAATCCAAGATGGCCGCTCATTGCTTGTTTTCTGTCTACATATTTATGCGGATTCAGGGATTTTTTCTCTAATCCATCTTCGCATAAATTATTGACAACGAATCAACGTGGAAGACTTTCTCTGCCCAACGTTCGAAATGGTCGCCATTTTCCAAGATGGCCACTATTCTTCTGCCAGTACATCTGACAGAGAAATAGATATGTGTGTCCGATTTGAATAATGTTTGTGTCTATATATATATAATTTTGATCACGCCCATTCTGATTTCGCTGACCAAAACTACCCTGCAAGGCACCTTTGACATCAGCAATGAAGATTACCCAGATTTTTACCTCCGCCAATGCCTGGCCATTGTAGTCGAGTGTATCTGTATTCTGGCCAAAAAATCGCCCCCAAAATGCTTTTTTTTAAAATGACGTCATCATGGCGGTCTCGTGGATTTTTTTTACATTTTCCTGTAGAGCTCGATCCAAAGATATACAGCCCTCTAGCCTTAGCGATAGCGATAATATGTAGGGGCACTCCCCCCCCTCCCCCCACCCACTCCACCAGGATGCGGTACACCACAAATCGCCCAGGCCAGATAGGGTTAAATGGACAACTGCTATCTTATAACTGTCTGATCCATGTTCTCTCTTTAGAGTAGCATCATTCCCAGCCATGGTTCGTCTGAGAAAGTCGTACCATGGCAGATAGCGGGTCTGCCATAGCGATAACCAGTTGCCAGTCTTACTTTCAGGAGTTCCGCTTCACATTTGTGACCTCGTGATATGGAGTATAGAGACATGCATAATATGAAGGATGTACGTAGTAACACAGTAGTTGTCCTGAGGAACAAAGCGAAGAAGAAATAGTACATAGATGAAATCGATCAAACGAGTTCGATTATGCCCTACCTACCCGTATCGATAATTACCCGAGGGTGGCCGCCGAATTCGAACATTCTCGCGACCAGATAAGCAAAACAAACAATATATCCTGAATTATCAAATTCTTTAATTCCTTGAAAGACCACCTTTACCTTCATATCTGAAGTCGCATTCTGCATTCCTTGAAGAAACATCTTCACCTCTATACATGCCCACTTTTACATTCATGCATGGAAAGTTCACCGCTACCTTCATACCTGACTGACCACCGTTACCTCCCTTTGTTCAAGGATGTTCCTTACCTCCATTACTGGAGAACCACCGTTACCTGCATACATGCATTATGTCTACCGTTACCGCCATTCCTTGAAGGACCACCGTTTCCTATATTGCTAGAAGGATCACCGTTACCGGTACCTCTATTCCTGGAGGTCTACCGTTGCTTCCGTACCCCAAGGATCACTGTTACTTGTATAGCTGAAGTTCAAACGTTACCTCCATTACTTGAAGGACCATTGTTATCCACATAACTGAAGATCCATCCTTACCTCCATAGCTGAAGGGCCACCGTTATCTCCATAATTGAAGGACCACCGTTACTTGCATTCCTGAGGGTCTACCGTCGCTTCCATATCCCAAGAATCACTGTTACTTATATACCTGAAGTTCAAACGTTACCTCCATTACTTGAAGAACCACTGTAATCTCCATAACTGAAGATCCACCATTACCTCCATAACTGAAGGACCACCGTTACCTCCATAATAGAGGACCACCGTTACCTCCACAATTGAAAGACCACTGTTACTTCCATACGTCCACCGTTACCTCCATTCTTGAACGACCATTGTTATCCACATAACTGAAGGACAACCGTTTGGAGGTCTACCATTACGACCATTTCCACCGTTACTTCCATTCCTGAAAGGACCACCTTTAATATCTCCATAATTGAAAGACATCAGCTACCTCCATAACTGAAGGTCCACCGTTACCTTCATTCCTTGAAGGGCGACAGTTGCTTCTGTTCCTTGAAGGAGCAGCGTAACCTTCACACCTGAAGGTCCATTCTTTGGATGGTCGCCCTTACCTCCATAACTGAAGGTCCCGCTTTACCTCCATATCTATAGGACCACCGTTTCCGCCATACCTGAAGGACCACCATTACAGGTCCACCGTTATCTCCATTCGTTGAAGTATCTTCGTTACCTCCCTACATTACTGTCCACCGTTACCTCCATTCTTCTCTCTTGCAGGAAACTAGCCTAGTTTTATGTATACAATGATTCATTCTGTAAATTTGGTGCTAATGGTAGATGGTAGATCGTGGTACGTGGTAGATCGCCGATACCTCCATACCTGATGGTCCACCGTTACCTCCATACCTGATGGTCCCCCTGATGGTTCACCATTACATCCATACCAGGTAGATCGCCGTTACCTCCATACCTGATGATCCACCGTTACCTCCATACCTGGTAGATCGCCGTTACCTCCATATCTGATGGTCCACCGTTACCTCCATACCTGATGATCCACCGTTACCTCCATACCTGGTAGATCGCCGTTAACCGCCATACCTGATGGTCCACCGTTACCTCCATATCTGACGGTCCACCGTTACCTCCATACCTGGTGGATCGCCGTTACCTCCATATCTGATGATCAACCGTTACCTCCATACCTGATGGTCCACGGTTACCTCTATACCTAATGGTCCATCGTTACCTCCATACTTGGTAGATCGTCGTTACCTCCATACCTGAAGGACCACCGATACCTCGTACATGCAAGACCACTATTACCTCCATTATTTGAAGCATCACTGTTATCTCCATACCAAAATGACCACCGATTTTTCCATTTTTTGAAGAACCACCGTTACCTCCATATCGGAAGGACCACCGTTACCTTCACACCTGAAAGTCCACCGTTACAACTATTCATTGAAGGATCACCGTTACCTCACTTTCCGAAAGTTCACTGTTACCTCATACCTGAAGGACCACCGTTACCTCTCACATGCAAGACCACTATTACCTCCATTCTTTGGAGGATCACTGTTACTTTCATACCTGAAGAGCCACCGTTATCTCCTTTCTTTGAAGAATCAATGTTACCTTCATTCATTGAAGGACCACCGTTACCGTTGGATTAATATGCTGGAGATGGTATCCGACTGTCTGAACAGCGGCCATCTTGAAAATGGCAGCCATCTTGGCTATTTGCTTGGTCAAAATATCTACAAATATTATCAGTGTGAATGTATGTGAAGTTGTTCTAATTTGTAGTGCTTAATTTGAGCAACTCTGCCCAAGGTAGAGTATATACTGTGTAATATTGACCGAAAATATTGCGCAGAACGGGAATCTTGGAGTAATGCAATTTAAAAATTCCCCCCCGCCCCCTTATATTCATCTACATTTTTTATATGTTGTTCGGGATGGCTTGGGGGAATAGTTGCAGCAATCCGCAATTCTGTTGCAATTTTTTCTAGTTCAAACCGCAGATTGACTGGACTACTAGCCTATTTTTACCCAACCATCACCAGATGGTGGGCTGTTCAAATCACTTTTCGTCCGTGGTCCGTCGTCCGTCGTCCGTCCGTCAGTCCGTCTGTCAGTCCGTTCATAAACAATTCTTGTTATTGCGATTTCTCAGGAACTGCTGCATGGATCTCTCTTAAATTTGGTACACAGGTTCCCCTTGGGGTCTAGTTGTGCAAGGTACATATTCTGGTCCGATTCGAAAATCTAATATGGCCACAAGCCGGCCATCTTGGATTTCCCCATGAAACATTGTTATCGTGATTTCTCGGGAAGTACTGCATGGATCTTTCTCAAATTCGGTACACAGGTTCCCCTTGGGGTCTAGTTGTGCAGGATACCTTTTTCGGTCCAATTTGAAAATCCAGTATGGCCACCGGGCGGCCATCTTAGATTTCCCCATGAAACTTTATTATCGTGATTTCTCAGCAAGTACTTCATGGATCTTCCTCAAATTTAGTACACAGGTTCCACTTGTGGTCCAGTTGTGCAAGATACATTTTTTAGTCCTATTCAAAAATCCAATATGGCCAGCAGGCGGCCATTTTGAATTTCCCTATGAAAGTTTATCATGAATTCTCAGGAACTACTGCATGGATCTTTCTCAAATTTGGTACACAGGTTCCCCTTGGGGTCTAGTTATGCATGATAGCTTTTCTGGTCCGATTCCAAAATCCAATATGGCCACCAGGAGGCCATCTTGGATTTCCTCCATGAAACTTCGTTATCATGATTTCTCAGGAACTACTGCATGAATCTTTCTCAAATTTGGTACACAGGTACCCTCTGGAGTCTAGTTGTGCAAGATACCTTTTCCGATCCGATTCGAAAGACCCATATGGCCACCAGGCGGCCATCTTGAATTTCTCATGGATCTTTGTTATCCTGATTTCTCAGGAAGTACATGTACTGCATGGCTCTTTCTCAAATTTGGTACACAGGTCCCACATGGGCCCAGTTGTGCAAGATACCTTTTTTGGTCCGATTCGAAAATCTAAGTTACGCTTCAAATATATATTATATTCCCGAGTTGTGACGTTGCATCACAAGAGTCGGCGGATCTAACGGTGGGGCATATTCTATATATTTACTATAGAGAATATCCATACCTTCACTTTCTATATCCAGGAGTTCAAATGATTCCGAATTAAAATGTATTTCTTCAAATTTGAAATCAGTTTACTTTTACTCCATGCCGTTGCAAGTGAGCTGCCCTACTGTTTCGTCTGCCGACAGACCGGCTACACAAAGAGATGTATGGAAAGCAAACACCGCCAAAAATACAACAGTGAAACAAATAAGCTTGAGTCAAATGATTAACGTTCATTTGACAAACGAACAACGTACAGGCAAACAATTAACGTTCGTTTACCAAACAATTAACGTTCATTTGACAGACGATTAACGTACAGTCAAACGAACATCAGACAGTCAAACGATTAACGCACAGCCAAACAAACATCAGACAGTCAAACGATTAACGTACAGTCAAACGAACAACAGACAGTCAAACGATTAACGTACAGTGAAATGAACATCAGACAACAGAGGGCGCCACCGTCACAGTGAGAGGAGATAATTTGGATGGTCGTCTCGACTAAGAGAGTGGAGGTCAACAGGTCCCCATCTACGAACAGAACGTCCACTAGCAGAACGTCCATCACCAGGACGGTTTGGGGCTATATAAAAATGCGGATTCCAATGGCCACATCGGGTACAGACTGCGGACCTCTATTTCTAACGACCACAGACTTTAATAGAAATCGAACCACGATCATGATATCTGAATCTAGGACAAAAGCAGCAGTGGACAAAAGCCCCAAGTACAAAAGCGCCGCGTACAAAAGCCACAGAGGCTAAAGCTCTAGCGGACAGAAGTCCCAAACCAATTAATTAAAAACCAATAAATCGAATAGCGCGATCGGGCTATTGTACCATAAATACCGGGCTATTTAGATAGGCACTACAAGAACATTTATATACGCGTACCATTTAATTATCCAAATAGACCCGATCGCGCTATTCGACCCTCACGGTATGCACTGCCTCTTATTTTTATCGATTATTAAGTATCACTTCGATGAAAAAAGAAAGAAAAAAAAAGTGGTTATTAATCAGTAACAAAACAAAAAACAAAAAAAAACGGCTGAATAGAGCGATTTGAGCTATTCGTCCTTTTGCAGAACTGACGACAGCG
>JAVTVY010032642.1:0-15017 GCA_036873755.1 Hanleya hanleyi
ATCCCCCTCGTGGGATATGCCGCGTCAATTTATTCCTTGAATTAAAACTCGAACCCAGATTAATTCAAATGCCGTAGTTGAAACGTCCCTGGATCAAGCGTTAGCCGTGACGTTGTCCTGAATGCTGACGTCATCAGTCACGTCATCACACAGGCAATATGGCGGCGCCCACGTCGACCTCAAAGCGGAAACATAACTTCACAAATTGTAATAAAAATAATAGGTTATCGGCCTCAACGAAAATAAAATAGTTGGTTATATTTCTTTAAGAGTCTAACCTTTCTAATAGGAACCTATATAAAATAAGTTAAGTACTCCTTTAAATAAATTTCAGGAAAAATTCTCCAATTAGACTGTTGTAATATATAACGTCTGATCCACGCCAATTTTAGACTTTTTGTAAAGTTAAATATATCAGTCATCTGTAGACCCCCTAATTCGTATCTTTTACACATTGTTATTCTTTTTACTTTATCATTACTGTTTTTTCATATAAAACGAAACAATATTCTTTCTACCTCTTTAAGTAGTCCAATTTCTGGATTGGGTAGGGACATCAATAAGTGGTTAATTTTTGGTAGGATCATTGTTTTCAAAAGAGTAATTTTTCCTATATACGTCAAGTCTCTCCATTTCCAGATTCCAAGAAGTTTTTTCATTTCTGCTATTTTCGTTGGGAAATTCAGTTCAGTCATTTTTCCCAGATCTACTGAGAAGTGAATACCTAACACTACAAAATCTCTCGCCCACTCAAATGTACTTCCTGGTCCTTGTTTCGCATTGATTTCGTCTTTGCCTAACCAAACGGCTTTTGTTTTTTCCAGGTTTGTTTTAAGACCCGATAATTTATGGAAGACTGGAAGGATGTGCAGGGTTTCAAGTCTGGACCCTCTAGAACCATCTAGACAAAGTATAGTGTCGTCAGCGTATTGAGAAATTTTGAACTCCTTGTTGAAAATATTTATTCCTTTGACTTTTAGGTTATTTCTTACCAAAATACCTAAAATTTCCGCACAGAGTAGAAAAATATAAGGGGAAAGGGGATCCCCCTGTCGACATCCTCGTCCTAATTTGAAGCGGGATGAAATGTGACCGTTCTGTATAACACATGATTCTGTATCTTTGTGAAACATTTTTATCCATTGTTGCATTGAAGGTCCAAAATTAAATGTATCTAAAACTTCCCAAATAAATTTCCAAGAGACCGTATCAAATGCTTTTTAAAAATCAATTGCTAGGATCATACCAGGTATGTTTTGTGATTGAGTTTCAAATATGATATCATACAGCAATCGAGTATTTTCCCCTATAAACCTCCCAGCTACATATCCTTTCTGGTCATCAGATATTATGCTACTAAGGATAGGTTTTATTCTATTAGCAATTGTTGCCGTTCCTAATTTATATTTCATATTTAGTAAAGATATTGGCCTCCAATTTTTAAGATAACATCTTTCCTTCCCTGGTTTTGGGAGACATGTTATCACTCCAAGTTTTTATGTTGCTGATAATTCTCCACTATGATATGCAAAGTTTAATGATTTTAATAATATGTCACCCAAGTCTATCCAAAAGAATTTAAAGAACTCGGCTGTATATCCATCTAACCCCGGACTCTCATTACATTTCATATTTTTTAAAGTGGCTAGTAATTCAGATTTAGTTATTTCCCCTTCCATACACTGCTTTAAGTTTTCTGTTAATATTTCAAACTTGCACCCTTCCAATACATCTCGAGTCGACTGATCTTCTCGGTCCCCTTTTTTAGAATAAAGATTTTCATAAAATTCCCTTTGGCAACTGAGGATTTGTTCTTGATTTGTGATTAGTTGATCTCCTACTCTTATCTCTTGTATAGATTTATTAGTATAATTTCTATTCTCCAAGTTGCAAAAATAAGAAGTTGATTTTTCCCCCGACTCATACCATCTAGTTCTAGATCTTATCATCATTCCCTCTACTTTGTTTTTTCTAAGTTTCTCTAGTTCTATTTTGACAGTCTTCAGGATATCATTTGTAAACGTATCTGTCGGATTTTGTTGCAGTTGTATCTCCAGATCTTGTATATTCTTTTCCAACTGATCTTCCAGTTCTCTAGCCTTTTTTTCTTTTAAATGATGAATATGATATTATTTTCCCCCTGAGATGTGTAGATATTGTTTCCAGTAGTAACTGATCGTTTATCATATATTGTAAATTATTTATATTACTCCTTTCTACAAATTCTGGGTTATATGGAGTGGCGAAATACAAATTTTTAATGTAATCAATATTGTCTTCCACTAATTTCACAAATGTATGATCTTTCAATAAAGAGTTGTTTAACTTCCAATAACCCCTTCCCCTTGTATGTTCCGAAAAAGTTAGGTCTAGACTGACAAGAGAATGGTCCGTTTTATAACCTGGAAGAATATCACATTTGCTGACAAAAGACATAATATTTTCCGAGACCAGATAAAAATCTAAACGTGCCATCTTGATTGGATTTCGTCTGAACCATGTATATGCCTTTCTATTTTCATGAAATGTCCTGAAGCAATCTTCAACTTCTAACTCTGTAATCATCCCGAGGACTTTATCTCTTGCTTTTGGGTTGTTTATATGCTCGTAATTATAAAGATCTTCAGGACCAAGAACTAAGTTCCAATCGCCACAGAATATATATGACGTGCTATCAAAATCGGTCAGACTGTATATTCCTGACGATGGTATAACCTTTACCGAAATATAGAATATCACAATGACTTCACTTTTCGGAGTTACTTTCATTCTAGTTTATATGAAACTAATCTGTGGGACATCTGGATTTCCACTATGTGTTCATAAAATTTGGGGTCATCTTTATTCGGGCCATACAAATTGACTAGTACTATTCTTTGTCCAAAGATTTCGATTTCCATCATAATATAGTTGCCATTTAAGTTATCTTCTTTTGTTTTAAGAACTTTATATGAGTTGTAAACATACCTAACGCGGCTCCCCCAGCGTAGGTATGGTGTAACATTGGGGAAAATAAACTATATGAAAAAAACTTCTTGTTGTTGTTCTCTCATGTGTCATCCTTGTTGTTGTTGTTGTTGTTCTCTCTCCGGTCTATATCATGGCGTCAAGGCGTTATGTTAGAGCGTTAAGGGATAACTACGAGCGTTGACGGGCGTCACTGCATTTCGAAGAATTAGTGACAATTCCATGGAATATCTAGAAAATCAGAACTTCTGAGCTATTTCACCAGGGCGTTGAAGCGTTAAGCTTGGCGTTGGCGGGCGTTGCTACAAGATGACACCTCACACGACGCATTCGGACCGCGGATGGTCCATCTCGATCCCAAACACCTTCCTTCACATCCTCAAAATGTTCACTTTGGCTACTACTCCTACTGATGACGTCACCAATGACGTCACAGATGACGTGAACATCCCTCAAATCGGATCTACACCCCGAGAGCTACAACATGACACCCAACACGACGCATTCGGACCAAGGATGGTCCATATCTACCACAAATACCTTCCTTCACTGCCCCAAAATGCCCACTTTGGCTACTACTCCTACCAATGACGTCACCAATGACGTCACACATGACGTGAACATCCCTCAAATCTGGGTCTACACCCTCAGAGCTACAAAATGACACCCCACACGACGCATTCGGACCAAGGATGGTCCATCTCTACCCCAAACACCTTCCTTCACACCCTCAAAATGTCCACTTTGGCTACTACTGATGACGTCACCAATGACGTCACAGATGATATGGACAGCCCTCAAATCGGGGTCTACACCCCGAGAGCTACAAAATGACACCTCCCAGGACGCATTCGGACCAAGGATGGTCCATCTTTACCCCAACACACCTCCACGCACCCCCCTCCCCAAAATGACCACTTTACTTACTACACCCAACTGCGCATGCGCAGATTGACGCGACTTGCACTTAAAAACATGCCATTCTGACTCTACCCCGCACAAGCTTCACTTTGACACCTTCCACGACCCATTCGGACCCTACCCCAAACACACCCCCACATACCCCCCAAAATGCCTGCTTTCTATACTACGGCCAGACTGCGCATGCGCAGAATATTGAACACGGACGAACCATTAGTCCCGGTGTCATACGACACCACATGATCATTAGGGGCTCACCTAGACCCCAAAACGTCCACCCAGTATGGACCTATATACCCCATAGCCAGTATGGGGCTATATGGATCTACTCAGGCCTCGGTGAACTTTTTCGCTTCGAGACCCTTCCCATTGTGTTCTAAATGACGAGACGTGAAAAACAAATCCAAACAACCCATATCACAATGAACGTGTGTGAATTTCCCAGCCAGTATGGAGCTATATGAGCCTATATACAGACCTACCTGATGCTTTTCCAAAAATTTGACCGTTTCGCTCCAGGACCTTTCCCATTGTGTTCTACATGACGAGACGAGAAAAACGAGACCACACAAGCCATAGTAACACCCCCAAAAAGAAAATTGACCACCCCTCCCCCCATAGCCAGTATGGGGCTATATGGACCTATATACAGACCTACCCGGCACTTTTAGAAAAATTTCACCGTTTCGCTCCGGGACCCTTCCCATTGTGATTTTCTTGGCGAGACGATATAGCCAGTATGGAGCTATACCCATACAGGCATTTTCCCGTATATTGTATATTGTACAATTCCGTATTCCGCATTTTATTTATCTATTTTATTTATTTATTTATTTCTGTGAAAACATCCGATTGACTGGATAGGCGGGCCCCGGGGGACCGATATGACCCCCATGGGATAGAGTCGATAGGAGTATATTCTAGGGTAAAGTCCGTGTTCCGTTTTTTATATCTGGAGACATTTTACATGCACCCTCTAGAGGGCAGCACCATCGATGCCAAAGGGGAATCCCCTTTTTGTTTGTTTATTTTTTGCGGAGATATACTGGACAATAAACGCTCGACCCTCGGGTCGCACGAATGCTAGACTCGATCTAATAACATCGTCCAACACCTATAGATTATGTTTATTACTATAAGTCTTCCTTTCCATGGTTTCAGGTATTTTTTTCGACCCTGGCCGCTCCAAGGTCACGCCCGATCGAGTCAAGGAGCTCTCTCGTGTTGGAGGTAGTTTTTGGTCTCTTGAGCTGGTGGTGCCCCCTGTCGGAACTCCCCGTCATCTCCCCAAGAGTTATCTCCCTGGAAAATACTACTTTAAATACGCTATATATACTACTGATGCCAATATGGATTCCTAGCAGTTCGGGATGAGGCACTAATGTCCTACATTGTCCGAGATCGTCTCGAGTGGCAAGAGGTCACACAATGATCAGCTGACCAATCAGAATTGAGAAAGAACCAGTCCATCATCTCGGTGTGCCGGAATAAACGGACAGTTACGTTGGTTTTTGAATCGCCCGGCAAAGTTATATAAAATTGCACAAATTCACTAATATGACGACGGGGATATATAGAGTGACACTTGTAGAATAAGCTGATGTATTTTGTTTGGAGGTGAACCGTTTATTTCTCGTTTCCCCCAAAGTGCGTTTCACACCTTGGTGTATTTTTATACAGTTAATGGGGGAGTTCCGAGCCACTTTTTACATCCAGACTGGTAGCGCTCGTTCTGTTACGAGCTGAGAGCGATTGTTGCTCTTATACTCTAGGAAGATCTGTCGTCGACAATTGTATGCAAGAATTTCTCCAATCTAGCTTGTCAGTCGATGAGAAAATGGCTTCTGTTTGAGCGCACCAACGCGGGCAGTTGCGGATCATTTTTGGTGAGTTGCGGATCACGCTATCTAGCGGCCGTTACAGGCACTGAGAATGGAATTTTTATCAGTCTAGGGGTCATCTTCTTAATCAGCCATAGGCCGGTGAGGCCCTGGACAAGATTTCAATGTTGCATTCGTCAGTAGTATGTAGCGAGCAAATCGATAAAGTAGCGCCTCACTGCGCATGCGCAGAAAAAAAAATGGGGAGGTTTTGAGGCGGTATTGGGGCGGTGTGCGCAGGAGTGTTGTGCGCAGGTATGACGTCACTTCCGGTTTGGGTGAATGGGGCGTGACCTTGGGGGCATGTATTTCTCCGCGATGATGCGGTCTGGTGGTGATGCGGTCTGCCTCCGCGGACCGAAAGTAGTCCCAAAACCGTGGGTTTTCGTGAGAATGTTCGGCAATCTGTAGGGACCGCTAGTGGACCGATGGGGTCGAGTGAGGTATCAAAGTGAAGCTTAGGTGAAGGGGCATCTAATGGGCTGGGTGTGGGGTTGACATATCGGCCTTCTGCGCATGCGCGGTGGCCGAAGGGTATGAAAATAGCCTTTTTGGAGCTAGGGGAGCCCCTAGTGGACCGATGGGGTCGAGTGAGGTATCAAAGTGAAGCTTAGGTGAGGGGGCATCTAATGGGCTGGGTGAGGGGTTGACATATCGGCCTTCTGCGCATGCGCGGTGGCCGAAGGGTATGAAAATAGCCTTTTTGGAACTAGGGGAGCCCCTAGTGGACCGATGGGGTCGAGTGAGGTATCAAAGTGAAGCATTCATGAAGGGGCATCTAATGGACTGGGTGTGGGGTTGACATATCGGCCTTCTGCGCATGCGCGGTGGCCGAAGGGTATGAAAATAGCCTTTTTGGAACTAGGGGAGCCCCTAGTGGACCGATGGGGTCGAGTGAGGTATCAAAGTGAAGCATTCATGAATGGGCATCTAATGGACTGGGTGTGGGGTTGACATATAGGCCTTCTGCGCATGCGCGGTGGCCCAAGGGTATGGAAATAGACGTTTTGGGAGCTAGGGGAGCCACTAATGGGCCGATGGAGTTCTATGAGGTATCCATGTGAAGCCTATGTGAAGGGGCATCCAGTCATGGGTGGGTGCATGTAAAATTTTCCTGAAAAAAAAAAAAACGGAAAACGGACTTTATCGAAAAACCTGGGAAAATGCCTATATGGGGTATGAGGAGTATATAGGTCGCCGGGCTTAACGGGGCTTGTCTATCAATAGAGTTATCTCCCCCTAGTTCCAGGGTGGGTGTATGTAAAAATTTTCCTGAAAAAATACGGAATACGGACTTTATCCTAAATTACGGGAAAATGCCTATATGGGGTATGGGAGGTATAGCACCATCCTGGGAAACGTACTTCTATACATTTGCGGTAGGGTTGTGGGGTCTCGTTTTACTCGTCTCGTCATTTAGAACATGATAGGAAGTGTCCCCGTGCGAATCGGTGAAATTTTTGAAAAAAGTCACCGAGCCCCATATAGTCCCATACTGGGGTATAGGTTCAATGTTTATCCCTGGGAAACGTACTTCTATACATTTGCGGTAGGGTTGTGGGGTCTCGTTTTACTCGTCTCGTCATTTAGAACATGATAGGAAGTGTCCCCGTGCGAATCGGTGAAATTTTTGAAAAAGTACGATATAGCCTCATATAGTCCCATACTGAGGGTATAGGACCGATGTTTGTCCCCCTGGGAAACGTACTTCTATGCATTTGCGGTAGGGTTGTGGGGTCTCGTTTTACTCGTCTCGTCATTTAGAACATGATAGGAAGTGTCCCCGTGCGAATCGGTGAAATTTTTGAAAAAGTACGATATAGCCTCATATAGTCCCATACTGAGGGTATAGGACCGATGTTTGTCCCCCTGGGAAACGTACTTCTATGCATTTGCGGTAGGGTTGTGGGGTCTCGTTTTACTCGTCTCGTCATTTAGAACATGATAGGAAGTGTCCCCGTGCGAATCGGTGAAATTTTTGAAAAAAGTCACCGAGCCCCATATAGACCCATACTGGGGTATAGGTTCAATGTTTATCCTACTGGGAAACCCACTTCTATACATTTGCGGTAGGGTTGTGGGGTCTCGTTTTACTCGTCTCGTCATTTAGAACACGATAGGAAGTGTTGCGGAGCGAATCGGTGAAATTTTTGAAAAAAGTCACCGAGGCCTGGGTAGGCCCATAGGCCTATACTGCATGGCTATGGGTGTATAGGCCCATACGGGGTGGACATGTTGGAGTCTAGGTGGGCCACTCATGGTCCAATGGGGTCGAGTGAGGTCTTATTTTGAAGCTCTCGTGGAGGAGCACTTGACTACACTAATGGTTCGTCCGTGTTCAATAGTCTGCGCATGCGCAGTCTGGCCGTAGTAGCGAAAGGGGACATTTTGGGTGCTATGTAGGGGTGTGTTTGGGTTAGAGATGAGCTAATCACGGTTCGAATGGGTCGTGTGAGGTGTCAAAGTGAAGCTTGTGTGGGGTAGAGTCAGAATGGTGTGTTTTTGAATGCAAGTCGCGTCAATCTGCGCATGCGCAGTTGGTTGTATTAAGTAAAGTGGCCATTTTCGGGCAGTACATGAAGGTATTTGGGATCGAGATGGGCTATTCACGGAAGGTGTCATCTTGTAGTTCTCGGGGTGTACATTCCGATTTGAGGGATGTTCGCGTCATCTGTGACGTCATCGGTGACGTCATCGGTACGAGTAGTAGCGAAAGTGGACATTTTCGGGCAGTACATGAAGGTATTTGGGGTCGAGATGGGCTATTCACGGTTCGAATGCGTCCTGGAAGGTTTCATCTTGTAGTTCTCGGGGTGTACATTCCGATTTGAGGGATGTCCGCGTCATCTGTGACGTCATTGATGACGTCATCGGTACGAGTAGTAGCGAAAGTGGACATTTTGTGGGTGCGTGGGGGTGAGTTTGGTGTAGATAGGGACTATCCTTAGTCCGAATGCGTCGTGTGAGGTGTCATTTTGTAGCTCTCGAGGTGTACATTCCGAGTTGAGGCATGTCCGAAGCATCTGTGACGTCATTGTTGACGTCATCAGTAGGAGTAGTAGCGAAAGTGGACATTTTGAGGCAGTGAAGGAAGGTATTCGGAGTAGAGAGGAACCATTCTTGGTCCGAATGCGTCCTGAGAGGTGTCATGTTGTAGCTCTCGGGGTGTACATTCCGCGTTGAGGGATATCCACAGCATCTGTGACGTCATTGGTGACGTCATCAGTACGAGTAGTAGCGAAAGTGAGCATTTTGGGGTAGTGAAGGATGGTATTTGGTGTAGAGATGGACCATCCGCGGTGCGAATGCGTCGTGTGAGATGTCATCTTGTAGCAACGCCCACCAACGCCATTCTTAATGCATCAACGCCCAGGTGAAATAGCTCAGAAGCTCTGATATTCCATGGAATTGTCACTAATTCTTCGAAATGCAGTGACGCCAGTCGACGCCCGTCGTTACACCTTAACACCATGATATAGACCGGACAGAGAACAACAACAGCAACAACAACAATGATCACACATAAGAGAACAACAACAACAAGAAGTTTTTTTCATATAGTTTATTCTCCCCAATGTTACATCATACCCACGTTGGGGAGCCGCGTTGGGTATATTTACAATTCAAGAATATTCTTGTCCAATCAGAGGCCACCATTTGCATCTGTCATATTCGTTCCTGTCCGTTAGATGTATTCTCGGCTACTCTTGTCCAATCAGAAGTCGCCATTTCAGAAAGTTCCATCTTCGGCCATGTTCACTCTGAACCGTTTGTTCTAATCGTCATCGGACAGGCCAGGATACCGTTGAGGAAACATATCCTCAGATAGTTGTTTGCGCATTCTGAGTATCTATCAGTGCATGGGTGAATACTTTCATCCGATGGGGGTGGTGGGTCAGTTTAACCACGAAGAACGTAACATTGGTGACCCTCTCCACTATCCACTTGGTGTTGGTACGCTGTTCATAGCCCCATTCTAAGGGATCCACAGTGTCCAGTTGGGTCAGCATCGTCTCTAGCGACGCCCGATTGGTGATTGTGAAAGGATGGTCGTACACTGGGTTGATGGCACTGGAATAGAAGTAGCACAATTCACGCGTCATCTTATGGCATAAGATGTACCCAAATGCTACATTTAATGTGAAGGATGTAGGTTGGTCATTGAAGATGGCTTCCACGTATCTGCGTAGACGGGCGAGGTCGATCAGTCGGAAATTGTACAAGTCCAATATAGGGCGATGACGGTGGAAGCAGTGTCGGATCATGGACCAATGGCGTCGATACATCTCACTCACTGGATGATCTTCGGGTAAGAGATCGCTGGGAACATCCACCGCATCTTCCAGAAAATGTTCGTTGTTGTCAGGTGTATTACTGGAAACAGTGATGCTAGGGACCGGCTGGATATCTAGGCTCTTCTGAGCTGTGGGTATAGGCGGGCTCTCCGTGATCGCATCATCAGTGGCATTCTCCTCCCCGGGTTCATCTTCAGTGGATCTGTCCCTCCTGGGTACCTCTTTAGTGGAAAGTTGTCCCTCATGCCGTGGTGATGCACCATGAATCAAACGCTCATGCCGTTTTAACTGACTGGGTCATTTGAAGAGTTGACCACATTCTTCGCATCGACGCTTGGATGGCCCATGAATTGAACGTTCATGGCGCTGTAAATGATCTGGGCGATGAAACGACAGTGTAGGCCTACATATCGTACAGCTATACCGGGCGGTTCCATCGTGCTTGGTAGCCTCATGGCGGCGCAAGTCGTGCCTGCGAGTGAATAGTACAAGTGAACATCTTGGTGGTTGACAGAGTGTCTGATGAAACGGCCAGGCCGTTTCCTTTTTATAGCAAGCTATCTGTTGATCTATTTTTAGCACAATCAGTTCTAAACTAGGGGAAAACCCCTATCACCTCTAGCCAAAAGGGCTAATATCGGTCCCCGGGCTTATTGGGATCTGCCTATCAAGTCAATGGGGTGATGTGAACAACAACAAGTTCAGCAATGTTCATACAGTTTATTATCCCCAATGTTACATCATACCCAGGCTGGGGGAGCCGCCTTGGGTATGTTTAGTATGTTCACAGCAAAACAAATTGAAATATCAAACACCATGTTTTATTATTTAACGCACCGTCACATTATGTACAAGTGTTTACTGAGCTCAAGTCAACGATCAGCATGTAGACATAGAGACTATGTGCGGCATCTTATGGTATTCATCAGGGCGCGGGTGACGCATTCAACCGATGGCGGTGGTCGGTCAGCTTGGTAAGGAAGAACGTGGCATTGGTGACCTTCTCTACGACCCATTGTATGTTGGGGCGTTGACGATGTGCCCATCTCAAGGGTTCCACGGTGTCCAGTATCTCCAGCATCGTCTCTAGTGACCCCCGGTTAATGATGGTGAGCGGTTGGTCAAACACATGGCTGTTATTACTGGCATAATAATACCGTAACTGGTCCGTCTTTTTGTGACGTAAGATGTACCCGAAAGCAACATTCAATTTGAAGGCCGTAGTTTGATCTTTGAAGATGGCTTCCACGTAGCTGCGTAGACGGGTGCGGTCGGTCAGTGGGAAATTGTAGATATCTGGAATGGGGCGATCACGGTGGAAAATGTGCCGTATCATGGGCCATTGGCGCCGATCGATGTCATTCACTGGATGGGCGTCCTGTAACAGATCGCTGGGAATATCCACTGCATCTTCCAGAAAATGTCCGATGTCGTCAGGCGTATGACTGGCAACAGCAATGCTAGGGACTGGCTGGATATCTAGGCTCTTCTGAACTGTGGGTATAGGCGGGCTCTCCGTGATCGCATCACCAGTGGCGTTCGTGTCCCCGGGCTTATCTTCACTGGGTCTCACCTTCCGCGGCTCCTCTTCAGTAGGAAGTTGTCGCCCAAACCGTAGAGACGGACCATGAATCAACCGCTGATGCCGTCTTAACTGACTGGGTCGTTTGAAGAGTTGACCACATTCATTACATTGTTCCTTCGCGCCCCCGTGGAGTGAGCGTTCGTGTCGCAGTAAATGATCCTCCCGATTAAATGACTGTGCGCAGGTTATACAAGTATATAGTGTACCGTTGTGGATGGAGGAATCGTGGCGTCGCAAATCTTCTGGGCGAGTAAACTGCTTCTGGCAAGTTGTGCAAGTGAACATCTTGGTGGTTGACAGAGTGTCTGATGAAACGGCCAGGCCGCTTCCCTTTTATAGCACGCTAGCTGGTAATCTATTTTTAGCACACTCTACCCCAAGTCGAGGATCGAGACTGGTGTACTGGTGTACGACTGAGCGGCATTGCGCGCGCGCGCATGAAGACCCTCATGCATACCTCAATGCAGGCGCAGACGCGAAGTGCCCGGATGTAAAAATGACGTCACTTCCGGTTTGGGTGAATGGAGCGTGACGTTTGGACATGTCCAGACTTGTCTGACCGCCATTGTTGGAAAATGGCGGATAATGGCGGAAGGTGGCCGCCATTGTGGGGAAATGGCGGCTAATGGCGGCTAATGGCGGCTAATGCCGGAAGGTGACCGCCATTGTGGAAAAACCCCACAGACAGGTCAGAACATGCATTTCTATGATGTTCACGCATAATAAAAGAATTGATCTGTAATCTGTCTTGTTGTTGCTCTCTATTTTGGACTAACCCATCAGAATAGTACGTATCACGGACTACACCCGACGTCTAGGCGCGCATGTGTGACATGGTCTATAAAACACGTCTCTCGGGATCACACACCTTCATTTCTACGGTTGCAGAGCCATGACGGAGATCCAGCCCTGTGCGACTCGCATTTTACAGCATGCTACCGCGGTGAATTCATTCACGGGTTACCGAGCAGTGGTCCGGTCCATGTTTGCAGATGGCGACGACAACGAGGGACGACGCCAGATCCTGAACGAGTTCACAGAAGCGGTCCTTCACAGAGTGCACTCGATGGAGAGGCGTGCCATCACTCATCACTACTGGACTATGACAGCCATCCTTGATGCTCGCGCTATGGACCAGGAGCGCCGGGTTGTGTTTCTTGGATCGGAGCTCTTGGAGCTCAAAGCCTGTGGAGCTCAGAGCTCGGAAGTGACATTTGCATATGACCTCTGTGAGGTCACTTCCGCTTCCGTTCACGTGACCGGAACTGACCTTTGACCCCGGCGCGCAAGTCTTATTAAAAAAATCTCTACAATGCGACGGAGTGACCAATCGGTCATAAAGGCGGTTTGCTGTTGTTGTCGTAGTTCTGAGACCGTTCATTATTCACAGATTTCGAGTTATAAACGGCGCGTATCATTTTCGTTGACCTCTCTACAGCGGCATTATTTCACAATGCTGGTCATTAACCTTTATCGCAAATCATTAGATATTTTGTTTGACCATTAATATGATTCTATCACTCAAATAAATACTGAAATTGCCGCTTATATATCCCACCTTATTTCGCGTAGATACGACACTGGAAAAATCGCATGGGTTTTTCCACCTGGTGTCAATTTGTCATTGCACAGTACGTTGCCCAATTGACCGGTGAAGAAACAATGCAGGTCAGTTGTTTGACATTCATTTGAGTCCACAGAAACAGACGTTCAAATGAACCGAAAAATGATCTATACAGATTATTTATATTTCAAGGAATATCAGGCATTAATTTGGAAAGTGATCCGCAACTCCCCCTGATTCGGAACTCACAAAACCACTGTATATAAAGCCTGGGCTTATGTATATAGAGACCTCATATTTCGATACTTCACCGTAATACCACCGCCCACAACCCCAAAAATTCTTGTTTTGAGGGCCTTTGGTCTGTCTGTCTGTCTGTTAACTTCTTTTGTCCTCGCTATAGTCCCTATCACAAAAACACTTATACTGCGCAAGGAAGATCAGCACACAACAGGTTTATTCGCAAAGAAAAGCGCCATTCGTGTCACTCGACCTGAATTTCATTCTAACCAATCTTACGGTTGGAAAAAATTCAAATTGTTCGCAATATTCAATTAGTAGAGTACGAATAACTTATTGCAAGCGCTGTCCCGATTCATATTTTCGGGTAAAATTTCACCAGAACCCTCAAGGGTAAAATAGACCTGTCACTGGGTGATAGTGACCTTCTTGATACCACGATAAAGTTGCCAGAAATTCTTTTGTTCTACATTATTCTACCTTTTTGGCAACCAGCTGCATCTGTTCTTTCACTACGGTATCTGAATATATTGTTTACAAGGACAGATTACCTTGTGGCATGGCCAACGGCCTGTCACTGGTTTTCGGATCACTGGTGTTACTGTAACTGAAATCGGAGCCAAAAAGCGAACGCTCAAATTTGAAACAAAGTCCTGCCACCAGGCGGTTTCTTTTTCAAGCGCGGGTAAACTTAGATTCCATACGTTGGGTTTTATGAAACTCTTTTCAGTATTTCAGTCATTTCTAGCACCAAATTTTAGCGTACGTTTATTACCAGTCATTGGTGTTCCGTGCAAGGATCAACATGTGGTGGCTTCTGAGTTAGGCCCAACCCTATCTGGCCTGGGCGATTTGGGGTGTATCGCAGCCTTGGTACCAGCTGCGTGGTATCGCAGATTTGGGGTGTATCTACCACTGAGGTCAGAGCGCTGAAACTTACCACACAGTATCTTTTTGGTTCAAGCTCTACCGGGAAATGTAAAAAAAAATCCAAGATGGCCGCCATGATGACGTCATCTTCTCTGAAGCCATTTTTCGGCCTTTTTGGGGTCGATTTTTCGAAATTTTCATTTTACCGATTTTTCTCACGAAAAAAAATCTAATAAAATATAGAATAATTAGTTTTGCATAAATAAAATACTTTCAAGGGCTTTTAGGCAAGGAAAATGTGAAAAAATGGAGCGAAAAGATTGAAAAACACGACTTTCGCGGATACCACATGGCCGCCATTTTGAATTTAAAATCAAAATGACCCCAATAAGATAAGCTTAAATGTCAGCCTCCTCGGTTTTGTCGTTTCGGAGCAGCTGAGAAAAGTTCACTGGGGGGGGCACTTTCCCAGGCCAGGTAGGGTTAAAATATTAACCGGTAATAAAGAAATGTGCGCATATGAATTACAAAAGCATTGTTTTTGGACCGTCACGACAATATACGAGGGAGCAACAATTAATTCTTTCCAAAATTAATGTCAGTGGTGTTCATTGACAATAATGATGATTTTGCTCCAAGTTTCAGTACAACTTGAATTTACCTTTCTTTCAAATAATACTAAGTTAAGGAGTCAT
>JAVTVY010032643.1:0-14909 GCA_036873755.1 Hanleya hanleyi
ACCTCTTCCCACTTCCCTTATATGTGTTGTAATTTTTTCCTGTATATGGCGGGAATCTGCTGGTGGACGTTTCGTCCCCGAGGCCCGCCCCCTGTACAGACCTTTTGGTCTTTGATATATGTTGGCATTTGTGGGAAGTTGATGCTGGGTCGACATCGGGCCTTACAGACTAGTCTTTGTGTTAAATGCCGTCATTTACATCTGACGACGATACAGCTCACCAATCTCCAATGTACGAGTTGTCACAGCGAAACAGCTCACCAATTACCAGTATACGAGTTGTCAGAGCATTTCCATCATAGCTCTCTAGATTTGTATCTAATACCGCTTATGCCGGTGCTAGGGGCCGTGTGGTCATATCATCCAAGTTGCCACATGAACGGGTACAATAAAAGCGTGCCTGAGATACAACACATATCACGAATTGCTAGATTCTTGGTATGTGCTTTAGAATAGGTTAACCAGAGGACTATTCTGTGAAGTCATGTGACGCAGTCAGTATGTCGGCACCTCTTCCCACTTCCCTTATATGTGTTGTAATTTGTTCCTGTATATGGCGAGATTCTGCTGGTGGACGTTTCGTCCCCGAGGCCTGCCCCCTGTACAGACCTTTTGGTCTTTGATATATGTTGGCATTTGTGGGAAGTTGATGCTGGGTCGACATCGGGCCTTACAGACTAGTCTTTTGTGTTAAATGCCGTCATTTACATCTGACGACGATACAGCTCACCAATCTCCAATGTACGAGTTGTCACAGCGAAACAGCTCACCAATTACCAGTATACGAGTTGTCAGAGCATTTCCATCATAGCTCTCAGATTTGTATCTAATACCGCTTATGCCGGTGCTAGGGACCGTGTGGTCATGTCATCCAAGTTGCCACATCAACAGGTACAATAAAAGCGTACCTGAGATACAACACATATCACGAATCGTTAGATTCTTGGTATGTGCTTTAGAATAGGTTAACTAGAAGACTATTCTGTGAAGTCATGTGACGCAGTCAGTATGTCGGCACCTCTTCCCACTTCCCTTATGTGTGTTGTAATTTTTACCTGTATATGGCGAGATTCTGCTGGTGGACGTTTCGTCCCCGAGGCCCGCCCCCTGTACAGACCTTTTGGTCTTTGATATATGTTGGCATTTGTGGGAAGTTGATGCTGGGTCGACATCGGGCCTACAGACTAGTCTTTTGTGTTAATTGCCGTCATTTACATCTGACGACGATACAGCTCACCAATATCCAATGTACGAGCTGTCACAGCGAAACAGCTCACCAATTACCAGTATACGAGTTGTCAGAGCATTTCCATCATAGCTCTCTAGATTTGTATCTAATACCGCTTATGCCGGTGCTAGGGCCGTGTGGTCATATCATCCAAGTTGCCACATGAACAGGTACAATAAAAGCGTACCTGAGATACAACACATATCACGAATTGCTAGATTCTTGGTATGTGCTTTAGAATAGGTTAACCAGAGGACTATTCTGTGAAGTCTTGTGACGCAGTCAGTATGTCGGCACCTCTTCCCACTTCCCTTATATGTGTTGTAATTTGTTCCTGTATATGGCGAGATTCTGCTGGTGGACGTTTCGTCCCCGAGGCCCGCCCCCTGTACAGACCTTTTGGTCCTTGATATATGTTGGCACTTGTGGGAAGTTGATGCTGGGTCGACATCGGGCCTTACAGACTAGTCTTTTGTGTTAAATGCCGTCATTTACATCTGACGACGATACAGCTCACCAATCCCAAGTCTACGTGTTGTCACAGCGAAACAGCTCACAAATTACCAATATACGAGTTGGCAGAGTATTTCCATCATAGCTCTCTAGATTTGTATCCAATACCGCTTATGCCGGTGCTAGGGGCCGTGTGGTCATATCATCCAAGTTGCCACATGAACAGGTACAATAAAAGCGTACCTGAGATACAACACATATCACGAATCGTTAGATTCTTGGTATGTGCTTTAGAATAGGTTAACCAGAAGACTATTCTGTGAAGTCATGTGACGCAGTCAGTATGTCGGCACCTCTTCCCACTTCCCTTATATGTGTTGTAATTTTTCCTGTATATGGCGAGATTCTGCTGGTGGACGTTTCGTCCCCGAGGCCCGCCCCCTGTACAGACCTTTTGGTCTTTGATATATGTTGGCACTTGTGGGAAGTTGATGCTGGGTCGACATCGGGCCTTACAGACTAGTCTTTTGTGTTAAATGCCGTCATTTACATCTGACGACGATACAGCTCACCAATCTCCAATGTACGAGTTGTCACAGCGAAACAGCTCACCAATTACCAGTATACGTAGATTTCTAATACCGCTTATGCCGGTGCTAGGGGCCGTGTGGTCATATCATCCAAGTTGCCACATGAACAGGTACAATAAAAGCGTACCTGAGATACAACACATATCACGAATTGCTAGATTCTTGGTATGTGCTTTAGAATAGGTTAACCAGAGGACTATTCTGTGAAGTCATGTGACGCAGTCAGTATGTCGGCACCTCTTCCCACTTCCCTTATATGTGTTGTAATTCGCAGCGCACACACTATTCAGTTTTAGATGACGAGGAGACGTGATACTGTAATTCTCCGGTTGGTGAGAAATAACTCGGGTTGAGGTTGAACCAGGCGTGTAGACTGTCACAAAACTACACGAACCACAGTATAAGAGCCATTAGAACAATCCTGTCACGGAATAATTATGGTGCGGAGCTGTAACTGGCCACAAGAGTTTGACGTCACACGCCGTGTATCCAGCGGATGCGCGAAGGAGAAAAGATCAGCACGGGTCGTTCTCATCGTAACGTTAACAAAAGACACCAGTTATCCCGTGTCGGCGACACTCGGTGCCGCGCAACATGTTTTGACATTCTCCGAACTTTCTCCAGTCACCTCAGTTCCGGCCATATCAGCACCACACTATTTGGAACCACAAATGATGATCGGTGGCTGGGACATGGAGAGAGATAGAGAATTAAGGTTTAAATCGAGTTCTGCTATATTTCCGCTGTTTTGCGACAATCAAACAAAATTGTAAGTATTCCAACAAAAACAAGTCAACAACCCAGCAATTCACATGTACATACATTAAAATTTATACAACAAACCGATCTCTCTCAAATAATTTAAAATATAATCTTCTTTTACCAGACTAAAAGATCTTTCAAAGTAGCTGCTCGATAAAAAGCATCCCTTACAGTCTTAAAATCTATAAAGTCGATAAGAATATGCTTCACTATGAGATCTAAGTGGCATTTGTGAACGCGTGAAGTTTGTTATTATCCATAGCATCTCATATAAGATTGAAACAGCTTTCTCACATAAGCACAGATAGATGGTCTGAAATCGCTGTATGGGATTCCAACAGGATCAACCTCATCATCTAGGGTTGCCTTTGCCATTTTATCAGCTTCAGTATTACCTTTGATGTCCACGTGACTAGGCACCCAACAAAACACAATATCGATCTGTTGATCAAATCTACTGTCATATAATTGTGGAATGTTCAAGATGGTGGGATGAGTTGAATTTCCACTTTTAATCGCTTGAAGGCATGACAGTGAATCTGAGAATAGGACTTATTTTTCCCTTTTTGGTGGACCCATTACCTTCTAAAGCCGACAATACAGCTTTTGCTTCTGCAGTGAATATCGAACTTTTACCGGGTAGTCGATACGTTTTAGTTTTGGAACTAAAGAATGTAGCACATGCTAATCTATCACCATCTGTATAAATAGCTTGATTCGATCTGTATTTCTCTCTCAGACCAAATTCTTGTGTATACCTTTGTCTGCCTTTTTATGTTTTGTCAATGTAATATCTACTGCTGGTTTGACAAACTGCCATGGTTGAGTTGGTAAGAGCTTGTTGGTAAAATTTGATTAAGCTGCTACTATGTGTGGTTTTATATGTATTCCAAAGGTGGAATAATGGAGTGTTTCTTGAAATAAAAATCCACGTACTGAGGGTTGAAAACACAGTTATATGCAGCATTTGAGTGATTTGATCGCAATTTTGTGATATATTGCAGTGCTAGTTTATTCTTCGAGGTTCTAAAGGAGATTCAGCTGCTTCGACATATTGGCTTTCTTTATGTGATGTTCTGAACGCTCCGAGGCAAAGTCTTCATCCTCGATGGAGAATAGGATCTAGCTTTGCCAAGTTTGACTTGCTTGCATGGAGTTGCTTGACCTTCTCATTAATACTATGTGAAATTTGGCAACGTAATATGGCAACATCATATTAGTATTCCAATGAGTACTAATTCTGCAGCCGTTTTGGTTGACCTGTATGTTTTCTCTTATGAATACGGCTATAAGCAGGCGACATTCATAGCTCAATCATTCTCATTCACCAAACGCTATATTAATGATTTTCATGGGAAAAGATACAGAACAGACAGGTAAACGAAAAGGGATGCACAATTATTACCTATTGGAATACATATATGCTGTTGATATACTGTGTTGCCGAATTTCACATATTAACCATTTTTATTGTTTCTATGTTTATAGAATTGCTCGAATTTCTCATTTCTCGTTATGTGAGATTAAGCCAATTCTAGAAAGCAAAGATACATCCCAAGAATTATATCCGTTACGTGCAGTAGAACTGCAGAAATCCTTATGGCTTTTGACATTAACATACCGGAGGAAAGTTTTATTGAACAGCGATATTGAACTATGGTGTTCACTGATGTTCTGATGAGGAATATCAGTATAGAGAGTCGGCAAATGACATCTACCGTATAGACATATATCTACTGGGATGTCTCATCTAGTTCTTCCGTAAGACTTTCTTGAAGCATGTATCTACATACACTTAATATCTGAATTTCTTGAAATGGCAGCACAATAATTCCCCCAAACTACCCGCATGGCTCTTTCTAATAAAGTGGACCGAATTTTAGTTGTACAACTTTTGGAACCAGATAAAAATTCAGCTGTTTTATGCATATTGCCCTACCCGAAATAAATGGAGGGATTGCAATTGCGGATTGCATGCAGATCGCATGCGGATCGCCTTCCGCATGCATTCCCTATGCCATCCATGCGATCTATGTGATCATTAAGCGCGCTATGCGCTCATTTTGCAATCATTATGCTATCCAATCAATCATTCTTGACAGGATGAAGCGCTCCAAGCGCTCATTTTGCCATCATTATGCTATCCATCCGATCACTTTTGCCCAAATGTGTTAACCATGCAATCATTTATGTGATCTGAGTGATCATTTTCTTATGGTCAAGCGATCCTTTCATCTTCTTTTCAAGTTCAAGTGATCAGACGAAAAACTTTCTAAGTCCAAGCAATCTAAAATGATCGCTTAAATGATCGCATGGTGTCTGTCTCCAGACCAACAGATGGTTTTGATTTCATAGACCATTAATCACCGATCTCCATGGAAACCCCGCCAAATTTAAAGGGGGATACTATCATATGACCAGATTTCAAATTTTAACCACCACCACCATGCAGTAGCAGTATTTTCTTTAGCTGCAGTTTTGGATATTTCACATTGGATATAGCCTAAAATGCTCAACCAGAATTGAAGAACACAACATGATATACTGGTGTGAGGTTTTTAGCTGGCAGAAACATGGAAAGAGAAGTTATTTGTAGTGAATTCTTTGATGTGAGGAATACACAATTTGCACAGTTCTTGGTCCGGACATTGCAGGGTCACTCCACTCCAGAGACAATGGATCACAGTGTATTTCCACATAAATCTACTAAGATATTAAGATTTGATGGTAAGTCTGTCATTCTGTGAATTACTCACTAGCTTGAAGGTCACTCTACAGTTTGAAAAATGGCCATACACTTTGGACACATTCTGAATATATTTAAATTTGAGCATGTATGTATAATTTAAGTATTCCCACTTGCATTTACAATGTATTAATGAATTCATTAATGGTCAGCTTCAGGTCACTGACAAAGTTACATGTAGGTTAGTTACTTGAAATGTTTATGTCGGACCAATTTTGCTCTTCAGAAGGTTTAAACTGTACTGTATAAATAGCACAATTCATACAACCTTTACATGTACATCTGTATAGCTTACAATGTACTTTACATTTGCCCATTTAAAATGTCAGTCATTTGATTTATGTGATTGCCAGTGTACAAGAGCTTTTGAATGCATGCATGCGGAATGCGTGCGGAATGCGTTCATGCTGATCATTCAATTATTAATGCCATGCGATCATTATGGCTTCCGCATGCATGCAGGATGAGGAGCGTTTCTGATCATTATGCCTTCCACACTTGGAAGGCATAAGGATCGCATAATATGTACAGCAACTTGAAACAAGCGATCACTCGAGTGCATAATCATGACGGTTCCAATTTAATGCATGCGGAATGCAATCACACAAAAGCTGTAGGAATGCATTCCGCACGCGTTCCGAGCGCTAACTTTTTCGGGTAGGGTGGGAGTACATACGATTTTGATATATCGTTATGAGTAGTAGGAGGGAAATACCTCTTTCCTTGAAAAAACTGCTAGTTTTTGTTGAATAAATCTTCCAAAAGTATTTCCAGTGGAGACCGATCCACTGATAAATAATAGATGATTGAAGATATCATTATATTTATGTTATGGTTCCATAAACTGTCTCAACACAAAAATCCATCAAGAGATTGGCGGCAAGTATACATTCAGTATGCGGATTCGCCTCTGCTGAAATATCGTAGCAAAGTACGTGGCTACTTGTCTTATTCGCCAGAAATGTAATAGTTATTAAAAAAATTCCTTTCAAATCGTTATAAAGAACGATTGTGCTAACGAAAAACATTCAAATTCAATCTGAGCCAGATAGCAAACAAAACGAGAAATAAAATATTAAACAACTTGTTGGTTTCTGAAAGAAACGCACAAACACTCCAGGGGAACACAAACGGCGCTATACGTAATTAAGTCATTAAACAGGGACGGAAGATGTTCGCCAACCCTAAAGAAGAACACGCGAAAAGACGCATGTTTTCTCGGAAAAAGATTGGCTTGAAAGCAGGACAGAATTGATTGAAAATAGGCTATTTACAGCTTCATTAAATATGCATTGCAAAATTTCATCTTGAAATATTTTTATCTCTTTCGAGATAATGGGGAGGTAGTTGTCACTAATCCGCATAAAATGCGATTTCCTGTCGGTTGGGTCTGTTATCCGTGATTCCGCATATCGAGCCCAAAGGCGTAGGAGACGATTACAGAACAGCCGAGGTCATGCTGCGAAACACTTTGGCGTCGCTCGGATTAGCTGCTAAGTGGTAGCATCTTGCGGCGGTCATGACTTTCTGATACGCTGTTGCCTTTGATCAAAGAGATACTACCATTTGTAGCTTAAGTCTATGTAATACAGAAAGTCAGCACACAAAGGATCGATTGTCGTATTTTTTTTGCAGCTCTAGGCTCAGCGTAAGTAACGAAATTTAGTGGGTTTTTTTTTACTTAACACAATTCGATTGGACAGGCATCCATTCAAAAACAGAGAAAGAGAGAGTGGGAGAGAATTGCTGTTCAACGTCGCGTTCAGCAATATTCGGTTGTATAGCGTCGATCAACAAAATACTAATAGACGAGCGGCCGGGGCCCTGTTCTTAGCAATGAAATGCACCCCCAGTACACAGATGCAAACTATATATCATTTGAAAGCTTAGACTCTTCTTTCAGATGAGGTAGGATGTGGTGGTGAAAACTATTGCCGTATGCTGAACAAATTAGGAAATACAAGAACCATTGGAGATAAAATGATCAAGATATTTGGCATTGTCAACGTAATTCAGCTGTGAGCCAGACTGTTTAACAGAGGATGCTTTCAGGTCATTGAACTTTTTTGGACGAAAACACATGCATAAGTGTTGAAGACAATATTATAGTATATCAAGTGGATTCCCTCTTGCATATCGCTCCAATTCTGAAGGCTCTTGGCAGAGGGACCAATAAGGCATAAGTCGTATAATAGGTGGTTAAAAAAGACTCCAGCTACATTACATCCTAAATTGGACGAGATATTTTGATGTCGAGTTCATGTATGTAGACATTAAAGAACAGAGAAGACAGAATTCCACCTCGGCGAACTCCATTTCCAACAGAGAACCCTCCGAGATGGCATACCCACATCCTGGTAGCCATGAAAGGCGCAAAAGGACGCCATTGCCCACGTGACGTCTGGTCATGTTTAGGCACCGGGTAATGCTTTAGCATTGGCTCTACTGCAAAACCCGGAAAATAATTATCATTGTGACTTTCAAAATACTAAATATCCAAACAATTTTGAAGATGTTATTGTCTCGGAGTTAAATAGGCATTTGCAAACACAAATCATCGCACGTAAATCTCCGTGGATAAAATAATACAGCATTCCAATGCTATGAAATGGTTCGTCGCCTAACCTCGGCGTGACGTCACGTGTCATGACGTCGTTTCACGCCTTTTGTCGTTGGAGACGTCCATCTCGGGGCTGTTCTATTAATATTTATGATATATAATATCCAATATTATGATCTCGCTTATCCTGTGTTTCGCACATGGTGTCCGGGCAGAATTAGAGATTCTATAGATATTTCTGCAGTAGGTATTGAAACATACCAATCTCATAGATTTATCTGCTTTGATACATTTCATGTGTACGCTGTTTACCAGCTCTATTTCTTCTAATATCTTCTGTGCATGGTTTTCAAGGTACATAACTGTTTTATTATCAGGTGTCCGAACAAAATTTTCGCTCATGAAGATCTTTTGTAGATATTGAAAACACCAGTCTCAATTCGATTTTATCTGATTTAAACATTTCATGGGTATTCGTAAACAGCGCTATTTCTTACAATGACAATGAGCGTTATTATTGTTGTCTCTCTTCTGTACTGGCGGTCCGTCGTTAACTGGAGCTAGGAAATCGTAGAGGCACGGCTGATAAAGAGTATTCTTACTACTTTAATATTAGGTGTTACAGCCTGAATCTCAGAGGTATTATTCTGATGTATGTCTCGGATCATGCCAGAATCGTTATACGAAAGACATACCAACAAGATCGTGTGAGCATATGGCCACTCGTAGGTAGAATCCGAATTCAGGGTTGAAACACGCCAGGAACGTGAGTATGTTAATGTGTCAGAACAGAAATTTTTGAATTGAGATTGGTATTTTTCAATACCTACAGAGCTCCAGAAGAGAGAATTCTGTCCTGACACATATGATTGGTTGGTTGGTTGTTTGAAGTTTAACGTCGCAACTAACCTTATTGGTCACACGGCGACGATGACCCAAACAAACATCACAGTGGATCGTCAGAGAGCATAATTTGTTTGGCACTGACACATATGATAAAGCAGTAATAATAATAAACATAATTCGGACCTTACGGACCTTGGTAACTGCGGAAGACGGTGCTGAATACTCATGAAATGTGTCACAGCAGATAAATCTCGAATTTAGTTTGGTATTTATCAATACCTACAGAATTCCAGAAGCGAGAATTCTCTCCTGACTTCTTGATTTAAAAAATCAGTAATAATACTGTACAAAACATGCACCTTATCGACCTTGGAAACTGTACAATACAAACGTCTAGTCCGTCATTCAATATTCAGCCGTCGTACATTAAAGAATTTCCGAGTCCATAATCTAATGGCATAATTCATTTAATAACATTGGCACTGAATTAAAAGTACAAATCATATAGTATACGTAAAACTAGTCTGGTTTCTTGCAAGACAGAACCTACAAGTAGGTTTCCAAGAACATACTGTTGATGTGACAATTTTAATATTAGTTTTAGATGACCCCCTAAATAGTTTTGAAATTTTCAGGCAATGGAAAATCAGTGACATGTAGAACACTGTATCCACAAATCTTATTAAATGTGGTAAGTTTCCCAGAACATACTGTTGAAAAACAAAGCAATAGTAATTATGAGATGACCCCCACCCACAACGATAATCAAGATAACCATTTATATTGCTTTAAAATTAACAACAGATAAAAGAATTCATTGAAATATACACATTGTCATAAAACATTTTTATTACGTATTACTGAAGTCAGATGTTTGACAATCTTAGGTAAACGCTTAGTAGACATTGAAAATGTATAATTTAGACAAATACTTCCTGTTCACATATTGTATTCTCTATGGTAGCGAGAAACCTCATACAGCCTGTACTTTTCAGACAATGATACACCGTGCCGGTGACAAAGACTTGACATTACATTGAATAACTTAGTAAAGAAACCATAATTGTGTATTTAGAAAATATTTCATTGGGAATTTAGAGATGACCCCTGTGTGACGTCATGATTCAAGATAGTTTAACATAACTGTTATCAATCGATTTCCCGTTTAATGGAGAGAAAATTACTACCTCACTACCGTGCATTGGTGTAAAACCATGGAGTTAAATAAAGAGGAGAGAGCACTCGGCCAGCCGCGGGTCGCTGATCCGTGAGGTCGCCCGCAGAGCTATTGTATTCTGAATGGCCGTCAGTCACGATCTGTCCGTTTGATGTTCAATGTATGATTCCGCCGACCGAGTCGTTGGTTCTTATTAGCCGCAGAAAAACATCAACGGAAGTTGAAATTAAAAATGCGCAGTAGTTCTACGTAAAAATAAGGATGCATTAATTATGCGCAACACAAATATTAGGCAATTTGAAGTCATACTGAATATGAGCATATTTCATTAATCAGAATATGACCATTCGTAGCTTAGTTACAGGACTTTGGAATCATACTGTCGTTTTGTATATTTTATCGTTTTTCTACAACTTCCGCATTTCTCAACAAGACAAAAATTTGCAGGGAACTTGGTATAAGTACAGCGAATGTGGAAACGAATAGCACATGAGGGTCCGGTTGGACTAGCTAAAAATATAAACGATAGAAAAATTCTCAAAAACCCCATTTAAAATACATGGGCAATTTTGCCACAAACAGAAAATACATCATTTTCACTGCCGAATTAACAGAATTTCCGCATTTCAAAAATGACACATTTTGTGATTGCGTTCAAGATCAAATAAAAGAGTACATATCAGTCTTTACCATTTTAGGGTCCGGAAGCCTGAATTTGGATAAAATGCAATATTGTAAACACTAGATTGGCCTTTTTTCGCTTTTGCGCTGCCTCAAAGCTATTAACTAATGAGTCAGCCACGGCCGTTTTACCCCCTGCGTGCTAATCGCTAATTGATCTTCAATACTTGTGTATTGAAGTTCACTTCTGGCCCGACGGGGTCCTTGACGGGCATCGGTATATTAAAGCTATTATATAGGCTGACGAATATTAACAGTTCATTTTATTCTAATTACGTTATACCATGGAGTTAAATAAGACTTATTTAGCTCCATGGTTATGCTAACTTAAAAAGCTTGAGATCAAGTAAGCATATTATGCTAAAATAAACAATCTCGTTAACGAAAACGAGGAATGGTTCCCTGGTGAGTAAAAATAATTTCTACCCAATTATTGAGGCAAAAAGAGGATTTGAGAACGGGAAGCATAATAAACACATCCTGTATCTATTACAAATGAATATGGCCTCTATATTGTATACGGTGAGCGTGTGCTGCTAAAATTTTGATATATAAGAGCTGAAAATACATGTTCGACAACTTATTTACGAAATTTTCTGACCAAGAGCAACACCTTCAGCACAACGAAGATAATCTTTCTCACGGCAGAAAAATGGACCTGCATGTGGAACAACTTCGGTTAGCCTGTCGCTTGTGTGCGGGGACCGAAAGCTTGTATCCTTTCGATAGAAACCCGATTCCGAAACACAAATTCAAAAAACAAATCTTGCAGGCGTGTGGCATAGATATCCAGCGTGATATCGATGACGTTCATCCACCATTTCTTTGTAACCGAATTTGAAAGTTAATAGTTCTTTTAAGAGCTCGTCCATCAGTATCTGTGTGAAGAACTCTAATGATTCCTCTGTTATTTCCGTGTCAGTTAACTTAACAAGTTTGGTAATTTGAGTCTCCGTAGAAACGCTAAGACACAAATTGTGAAATTTATTCAGCATCATCTCAAAGTCCTTAGGAGTTGACTTAAGACCACTAGCGTAAATGGCGTTATTTAATGACCACGACAATATTTTGCATAAACTTCTGCTTAAAATGCGTTAGCCGAATATTAGAAATACAAACCTTGAGTAATAACTGTAATCTTATTAATTGCAATTCTGGATGTTATTAAACCTGTTATTGACTCGCACTTCTCCTTTAAGTAATTACAGTATACAAGTTCATTATCTATTTTCCTTTTTGAAAATATACGAAGATGACGAAAATAAAACCACTCACCACTGATCTCTCTTTCCCTCCATGGTCAAACTCAACACTTCCAGGCGGCGTGCACAGCGGGCGGCTAAGTACCAATTCACATTTCCAATACACTCAACTTATAATAGCTTTGATGACGTCGATGGGGCGCATGCGCGGGAACCCGACAACTACCGAACATGACCGAACCTGCTTTAATCTCCCAAATACACACAGGCTAATCCGACGAATCCCTGCTGTGCCGGAATCGTACATTGAACACTTTGATCTGACCGAGTGCTCTCTCCTTCTATCTTTTAACTCCATGGTAAAACGAATAAAGTTATTAACACTGAAGCAAACCCGCCCCCTTTCTTTTTTTCGTGAAGATAAGGCTCGATATTGGTTCGTTTGAATGAATTTTTTACCTTACGGCAATGTATTTCAAGACCACATCCGGTCCAACACAAAAGTACATAAAATAAGCTTTCAAATGACATTTGATGTGGCCGTGTGTACGGGGGGGGGTGCATTTTACTCTTAAAATAAGGCGGTTTTTGCCAATCGCCGCTCGTCTATAAGTATTCCAACAAAAACAAGTCAACAACCCAGCAATCGACACAACACACCAAAAACATGTACATAGATTAAAACTTATGCAACAAATCGATTCCTTTCAAATATCCTAGAATACAGTCTTCTTTTACCCGACTAAAAAGATATTCTAAAGTATGCCATACCACATGCAAATACACGTTCCATGGACACGTAATGTCGGTTGTTTATACAGGTTTTTGAGAGGGTGTGTAGTATTTAACGTCGTTTTCAATAATGTTTCAGTCATATCACGACGCCGCCAACATGTGCCCGGGCACGAGAATACACACAGTTCCTATTATCTCGGGCACTGGTCAGCCCAATCAGTGCAGCGCTGTCTATACAGGAGTTGTCTATAAGATCTGGCAACCGTCTACCAAGAATCACATTGTCGATTTTGGAAATGCACATTTATTCTGGCAATATTAACAGGACAGAAGTGGTCAGTGTCAGTATATGTATTGTTGGCATATCCAACCTTTAGCATATATACAAGTATAGTACGGCGTATCTCGTCAGATCACCGAAGTTAAAGCCCGGCGCACACGAGAGCTATCAGCTGAGCTAACGGCCTTAATTGACTGTTAGATCAGGGGCTAGCTCTCGTGTGCGGGAAGTTTTTGGCGAGTTTTTGGCCTAGCGAGGCCGAGAGAAAAATATCAAATTTCGCCTCGCGAGGCCAAATCCTCAGCGTGTGCGGCGAACGTAAGCCAACAGCTCAGCAGTTTTATTTGACCAGCCAATAGAAACGTATCTCGAATTCACGTGATTTTTACGGATGTTCAATAATGATCTCGAAGAAGGTGTTCTGCGGGAACCGGTGATCCTTTTGCTCACCATGTGCGCTGAAACCACACGAATACTAGCCCCTGAGCTGACAGGCAATTGAGGCCGTTAGCTCAGCTGATAGCTCTCGTGTGCACCAGGCTTAAGCAACGTTCAGCTCGGTCAGTACTTGGATGGGTGGCTGGATGCTGCACTGCCTGGGCTGATCAGTGTCCAGGATAACACGAACTGTGAACACTCTCGTTTTCTGGCACATGAGGCACCGTCGTGATATGACTGAACAAAATGTTAAAAACGACGTTAAATCCTAATAACTCACTCTTACATACTCACAATTAAAGTGCTGATAGTTGGGTACCAAAAAGGTTCTCGCCATCAAACAACATACTGCCACCGAGATGCATGTATATATATATATATATGTTTCTATGAGAATAACAATTACAAACGAAAAGAGATATGTGACATGGCTATATTATGTATTCAAATTGGACTAAAGTACACATGTTGTACAACTAGACCCAAAGGGGAACCGGTGTACCAAATTTGAGAAAGATCCATGAAGTAGCTACCGAAAAATAATGATGACAAGATTTTACTGGCAAATTCAAGATGGCCGCCATATTTAAAATCATATCGACACCGCATGAACAAATTCTGGTGTACTCATTGGGGAGAACATGCATGCCAAGATTCAGCCTAATCAGCCAAGTGGTTTCAGAGAAGAAGATGTTTACGGACGACGCACGACGGGCGATGGACAATCAGGCCAAGACTTTAGCCGATTTTGCCTTCCGATGAGCTAAAAACTAGTATACACATTACAATGTATTTAACAAAGCGATTGCACTCAAATACTTTAAATCCAATCCTCGTTCACGAAACAGAACTTCCACACTAGCTGCTCGAGAACAAGAATCTTTTACAACCGCAACATCAATAATTTATTAAAATATGTTTGACTTAGTTTCTCACGGCATGGAATACAAATCGAGCTGGTTTATTTCTTAATAAACGTTGACATATAAATGAACGCTCAAGAAGGATGTATGCTGCTTTTCTGTTATATCTAATTTTTCAAAGCGTGTTATTCCATGTACCCAATTCTTATTTAGTAAAACTTTACCTGAAAATTTGAAGCATCTGTAAAATTATCACCGAATATTCAGAGTGCATGAAAGTCATCTATGGTGGCGACTGATCCCTAAACAACCCCTTTCATCACTGACAATAATACAAAGAGTTGTTTC
>JAVTVY010032644.1:0-15254 GCA_036873755.1 Hanleya hanleyi
CTGAAACCAAAGACATGAAACAGTAGATATGATTTGCATTGTTTGGGCACTGTTGACTGGTCATGGAAAAATCTGAAACCAAAGAGATGAAACAGTAAATATGATCTGCATTGTTTGGGCATTGTGACAGGTCATGGAGAAATCTGAAACCAAAGAGATAAACCAGTAGATATGATCTGTATTGTCTGGGCCCGGCACTGTGACACGTCATGGAGAAATCTGAAACCAAAGAGACGAAACAGTAGATATGTTCTGCATTGTCTGGGATCTGTGACCGGTCCTAGAGTAGAGAAATATGAAACCAAACAGATGAAACAGGAGATAGAATCTCCATTGTCTGGGCACTGTGACATGTCATGGGGGAATCTAAAATCTAAGAGATGAAACAGTAGATATGTTCTGCATTGTCTGGGATCTGTGACCGGTCCTAGAGTAAAGAAATATGAAACCAAACAGATGAAACAGGAAATAGAATCTGCATTGTCTGGGCACTGTGACAGGTCATGGAGTAATCTGAAACCAAAGAGATGAAACAGAAGATAGGATCTGCATTGTCTGGGCACTGTGACAGGTCACGGTGTAATCTGAAACCAAAGTGATGAAAGAGTAGAAATGATCTGCATTGTCTGGGCACTGTGAGAGGTCATAGAGTAATCTGAAACCAAAGAGATGATACAGTAGAAATGCTCAGCATTGTCTGGGATCTGACACCGGTCTTAGAGAAATCTGAAACCAAACAGAGAAACAGGAGATAGGATCTGCATTGTCTGGGCACTGTGACAGGTCATGGAGTAATCTAAAACCAAAGAGATGAAACAGTAGATATGATTTGCATTGTCTGGGATCTGAGACCGGACTAGAGAAATCTGAAACCAAACAGAGAAACAGGAGATAGGATCAACATCGTCTGGGCACTGTGCGAGTTCATGGAGTAATCTGAAACCAAAGAGATGATACAGTAGAAATGGTCTGCATTGTCTGGGCACTGTGACAGGTCATGGAGAAATCTGAAACCAAAGACATGGAACAGTAGGCCTACATAGGGTCTGCATTGTCTGGGATCTGAGACTGGTCCTAGAGAAACCTGAAACCAAACAGAGAAACAGGAGATAGATCTGCATTGTATGGGCACTGTGACAGGTCATGAAGAATTCTGAAACCAAAGAGATGAAACAGTAGATATTATCTGCATTGTCTGGGCACTGACAGGTCATGGAGTAATCTGAAAGCAAAGAGATGAAACAGTAGATATGATCTGCATTGCTGGGTACTGCGACAGGTAAAAGAGGAATCTGATGAAACAGTAGATATGATCCGCCTTGTCTCAAATCTGGGACAGGTTAAACAGAAATCTGAAATCAAACAGTAGATTTCAAAGAAAATCTTTGAAAACTAGCAACATTTCTGAGATGATAAATTTCTGGTAAAAAATGTGTGTACGCACCAAAATCAATGTCACGCTCAAGGTCACGTTATTAATACATTTGGGTGAGACTTGTTTCATGTAATAAAATTGAACTCTAGGTCTATGTGGCCTAAAAATCAGGATATTATTGAAAATATTGCATTTTTTTTTCATGAGTGGTGAATTAATGATGAATTAAGTTTTTAATTAGGGAGAGATATTGTGTTGAGTACCAAAGTAGAGGTCAAAAGGTCATTGGTCAAATCATTCATTTTGAAGTTCAGGAAACAATTGTGCTGATCGATGTCTTCCTGTCTAAGCCAGGCGAGACTACCCGAGTTATGGCTCTTGAATGATACCTGATTGTGGTTCAGTTTCAGACTGCTTTGACAGCAAATATACCTCAATAAATCATAAAACTAGTGACTTTTCGACTGGCTCAAAGTTTCGCAAGCTGAGAAAATTAAAGGGCAAGAAGTCGACAATACATGTAGCATCTGTTGCACCCTATGTAAAAAATAAAAGGTGCTAAATTGACTATTTTTGTCAGAATTTGTACAGGTTAAAAACAATAGCTGTCCTATTATAAAAAGAGCAGGCTATGGACCACGAGCGCTCATGTGATATCAACATTGGAACAAATTGATGGTTGATCTGCATTGTCTGAGATTACTGACCGGTCATAGAGAAATCTGAAGAAACAGTAGATATCATCAGTATAGTCTATGACTGGTCCTAGAGAAATCTGTAACCAAAGAGATGAAACAGTGGATATGATCTGCATTGTCTGGGCACTGTGACAGGTCATAGAGAAATCTGAAACCAAACAGATGAAACAGAAGATAAGATCTGCATTGTCTGGGCACTGTGACAGGTCAGAGTAATCTGAAACCAAAGAGACGAAACAGTAGAAATGATTTGCATTGTCTGGGCACTGACAGACCATGGAGAAATCTGAAACCATAGAGATGAAACAGTAGATAGGATCTGCCTTTTCTGGGATCTGAGACCGGTCCTAGAGAAATCTGAAACCAAACAGAGAAACAGGAGATAGGATCTGTATTGTCTGAGCACTGTGACGGGTCATGGAGTAATCTGAAAGCAAAGAGATGATACATGTACAACAGAAACGATCTGCACTGTTTGGGCACTGTGACAGGTCATGGAGAAATCTGAAACCAAAGAGATGAACAGTAAATAGGTCTGCATTGTCTGAGCACTGTGACAGGTCATGAAGAAATCTGAAACCAAAGAAATGAAACAGTATTATCTGCATTGTCTGGGCACTGCGACAGGTCATGGACAAATCTGAAACCAAAGAGATGAAAGAAAGAGTAGATATTATCTGCATTATCTGGGATCTGTGACAGGTCATGGAGTAATCTGAAACCAAAGAGATGAAACAGTAGAAATGATCTGCATTGTCTGGGCACTGACAGATCATGGAGAAATCTGAAACCAAAGAGATGAAACAGTAGATATTATCTGCATTGTCTGGGATCTGTGACAGGTCATGGAGTAATCTGAAACCAAAGAGATGAAACAGTAGAAATGATCTGCATTGTCTGGGCACTATGACAGGTCATGGAGTAAAAATCTGAAACCAAAGAGATGAAACAGTAGATAGGATCTGCTTTGTCTGGAATCTAAGACCTGTCGTAGAGAAATCTGAAACCAAACAGAGAAACAGGAGATAGAATCTACATTATCTCAGCACTGTGACAGGTCAAACAGAAATCTGAAACCAAACAGTAGATTTGCATGGTTTGGGATCTGTTAGGATGTGCCTACATACAACAGATCAGTTCCAATGCCGTCAAAAAAACAGACATATTAATTGATGGCGATTTCTGTGTGTCTGTAGGTCTGTCTGTTTGTGTTCAGAGTCTATTTCTGAAACTGAAGTTATGATACAAAGGGAGATAACTTGTGGCGACAGCATCGCCACTTTTATCTATTAGTTTCGTAGCTTGATGGTTTTGTCTGTTCATACTGTCTGGCTTGCCCCAATTGTAATGAATTGAAGTCATGGTCAAGTGATCCATAAAAATCAGATAAAATCAGAAAATAGCAACATTTTTGAGACAATAAATTTGGTTCATACTCCATGTAAGAATCACGAGACAATGAATACAATAGCCAAGTCTGGGAACAACAATATGTCTAGACTTCAGCCTTTTCAGCTGCACAAAGACTCAGACAATGGCTTCCTACATGAAGTATCTACCATAAATTTCTGGTAGAAAAATGTGTTTGCGTACCAAAATTGAGGTCATGCTCAAAGTCATGTTTTAAAACATTTGGTTGAGACTTGTTTTATGTAATAAAATTGATCTCTAGGTCAATGTGACCTAAAAATCAGGATATTATTGAAAATATTGCATTTTTTTTTCATGAGTGGATGAATTAGGGAGAGATATTGTGTTGAGAACCAAAGTAGAAGGAAAAAGGTCAATGGTCAAGATCACAGTCTGAAGTTCAGGAAAAAGTTGAGAATCTTGATTCAGCATTATATTTCAATTCAGAGTTGTGGAATGCAGAGTACAAAATGACGGCCAGCTAAAAGCAGGCCAAAATTTTCACACAGCAGGCGATGATGTGAAAAATGGCGTGCTGAATAAATAAATTGAAAGAAAAACTTGCAGGCCATAATTTGCTAGCCATTTGTGGCCATATCTTACACAGTAAAAGTATTTATTTCTGTCCACTGCATTTATCTGCAGTAACATGGTAAACAAAGTGGAGTAGAATAACCATGTTGACCGGACATGTGCTGGTCGATATCTTCCCGTCTAAGCCAGGCGAGACTACCTGAGTTATGGCCCTTGAATGATACCTGATTGTGGTTCCGTTTCTTGATATCAAGACTGCTTTGACAGCAAATATATCTCAATAAAGCATAAAACTAGTGACTTTTCGACTGGCTCAAAGTTTCGCAAGCTGAGAAAATTAAAGGGCAAGAAGTCAGCATTACATGTTATTATATGACTGTGCGTGTTACTCTTTTACCATTGGACCATTCGCCGTCACGTGGCTGTCGCTAATTTTCCATATTGACTCCGGAGCGGGTCCATAAATGTGATATTGACTCGGCGTGACGTATGCACCTGCTCAGCCAATGAAAATAGTCGTTGGATGGGCCGTCGGTTTGCACGAGATCGTCGGGAGCAAAGCAAATGCCTACTATATGCTATATTCTAACTGCTTTCACCAATTTAACGAGAAAGAGACGTCAGTGTCATATAATAAAACAATTATAGTCTTGATATCGGTCAATATGTGGTTTTGTGGACCTGAGAAAACAATATTGTCCACAATACCACATATTGACCTCATCAAAAGACTGTAATTGTATAATGTAGTGTCTGTTGTACCCTATGTAAAAAATAAAAGGTGCTAAATAGACTATTTTTGTCTGAATTTGCACAGGTTAAAAACCGCAGCTGTCGTGTTATAAAAAGAGCAGGTGATGTTAAATTTGACCTTTGATTTTTCTCTGAAGAAAAGTTTCCTATTTCGACCCCTGGGAATGTAACCAAACTTCATGAATACTGTCATGGCAATTCATTTTGAGATATCTTGTCAGTTCTAGAACTTGCATTCTGTACTTCTGATATACCTAGCCCCCTATTGATTTTGCGGTCAACAGGTCAAGAGTTACTGAATTCCCAAACTAGCCAATGCTACATTTTAGAAAAGCTAATTGTTTCACTACAAAATGAAAATATGTTTGTTGTGCTGGCACTTGTTGCAGTGCTATCTCACTGAAACACCCTACCATAGGCACACATGATACTTCACCCAGTCACATTATCCTGACACCATGACTGGATAGACTAGTCCTTGATCTATCCTCTTAATGCTGAGCACCAATGAAGGAAGCAACAAGTTTCAATTTTCAAGTCTTAGGTATGACTTGACCAGAGACTGATCATAGGACCTCCCACTTGTGAGGAGGATGCTCTATCCACTAGACCATTGCAGTGCAGCGAAATGAATCCAGGGACTTGTTACTTACAGTGACGCTGCATTGTTGTAGATACAGACTCTAATATAAAGGGAACTCGTTGAGGTGGTTGAACAGTGGCTTTAAGGTCTCAAAACCTGTAGAGAGATAACAATTAGTATTCAGATTTATTCCCTTTTTTAATACAGAATCATAAGAGAGGATCAATGATACTCAAGCACCATACAGCCCATTCTCACAAGCCAGGATCAATGCACTGGCTTGGTTAGTTCTGGATATAAATCGATCAAGAGGTTCCTCTAAATCAAACCAATCAATGAACGTGCCCAGCTAGCTCATTATGCCAATCTGCTGCCATGTTTGAGATGTGACAGGTTTGAATTTCATCGTTTGGCAAACTGCTTTGATGTCAGTCTGAAATTGACATTGTGAATCAAAGCAAAAACCGCAGGCTTAGGATACCGACATGCCAATTCAAAACAACTGCGAGGGATGAAATGTATGATTGTATAATAGAGGCAACGACCCAAGAACTCATTCGATTCAACAAAAATGTCCAGGTAAACCCTCTATGAGGAATTAGGACTTACCTGGACTTGTGAAGATGCATACAGCCTGGTCACTCCTTTATCTCTGGTCATCAACCTCATTGTTCTGAAAGATTACATGATCCTAGGTTGGTAGAGTTAAAAGATGTCATCAGTCTGAAACCTTTTTTTTTTGGCAAACTGCTGGTCTAATAGAAAATTAAACTACAATAGATGTTTGATTACACATTGCTCGATGATCAAATTCATCACGAAAATATATTTTTGCTATTCTCCCCTGACCAATGAGACTGAGGCTCTGGAACTAAGATTGTTTGGATTTTTGAGGAAATAGATTTCCTTGTTTCTTCTTCATTTCCATAAATATTCTTAACACCCCTGCACAAAAAAATACAAGGGAGAACAGCAAGATAAATCTTCTCAGTTCTGAAGTTTAGAAAATGATAGATTTCAATTTGTTTGTATTCCATGTTAAAGTTCTACCCACCAGCAAAATACTCACCATGAAGCTCACAACTGTGTTAAACCAGAGAATGCACGGAACCTGCAAGAAAATGTTATTTATTTTATCAGGTTTAAGGCAACATGAATGTTCAGAATTTCAGTCCTGGTTGAGACTGTTTACTAGTAGATTATATGCGAGATCCAAATACATGTAATACATTCTTAAATTATTATTTCCCTGTGAAGGTACATGTGTAGTAAGCCTACTGGGCAATTACCTTGGCAGGTTAACTTAACTTTAGGCCATCCATAATAATAGTTGTAAGGAGGTTCAACAATAGGTGAGTAGGTAGGTTGAAAGGCATTTTCGTTTTATTTTATCATTTTGACAAAATTTTATTTTGAGAGAGCATTTATAACACAAGATTTGAAATTGGTTATAGGTTAGGATACCCCACAGCCATGCATACCTGTATATGTAGATTTATTTGAATAATTTATTTTAAAAACTTAGAAAGTACTAAATGGTAACATTGTTGAAAATTGAAACAAACCACTATTGGAATACTTAAGTTCCCAGCTTTTCATGGAAACAAAACTCCCTGATTTTTCCCTGATTAATTTCCCAACTTCCCTGAGAAATATTTCCTCCATGACAGGGTTGTAGCAATTAGAACACTAAGATACATACGTAGTCACATTGCATACAGTTATGAAAGAATTAGTCCTGATACGGTTCAACAAGAGTTATCTCCTGCTACATATCGGTCTGTTAGTCCGTATCTTAACGCCTCGTCCCACCAGTTATTCTTCCTGGACAAACCCCTGTTCTGTTTATAGATCACTCGCAAGTAGTAGAGAACGGGGAGTTTCGGAGGTCCAATGAAGAACGTTTGGGGAGATGAGGGCCATTTTCCTTAGGGCTACCTGATAGAGTTACCTTAGCGTATGTGAGGATGAGGAGGAGGAGGAGGAGGAATTAGAGAGGAATGAGGAAGGAATGAGGAGTGTGGTGGTGGTGGTGGTGGTGGAGGGGGAGGAGGAGGAGGAGTGTGGTGGTGGAGGAGGAGGATGTATGTGTGTGTGCGGAGGAGGAGGATGGCTGGGGTGAATGAGGAGAGGGAGGAGGAGGAGGAGAGTAGATGGTCCTGATCTCCCCAAACGTTTTCCATTGGACCTCCGAAACTCCCCGTTCTCTAAGCATGGCTCCATAAATAGGCCATAACCTCGAACACCGCAAAAAGGTAGACACGGTCCGCTGAGCAGACATAAAACACCGCAAACACGTCGGGCTATTGTCGCGGTCCGGTGAACAGACGTTGACCTACAACCCCTCGGGCTATGTTCTTGACACTATAAATAGACGAGCACCGCACGACTTCGACCTATTTATGACGTCACCTCGACCTACTTATGACGCCATCGGCTTCTCGGCTTCCCTGGCCCAGAACTCTCTAATCATGTTCTACTCTAGTGTTGAGTTAATTTAACGATCCTCATCGCGAGAAACGTTGTAATCAATAACGGTTTGACACGGAATTAAGCCTTTCTTGACTGGAATCGCCGATGACATTACCGCGGTTTTCCTTTCTAAAATCAATTAAATTCAACGTCTCTTTATATGCACTGCATCTCTGTTCATCCTCGCCTTGAAGATGAGCTAAATAGATGGCATTACTTGTATAATGACAATTACATGATGGGGGATAGTTAATTCCATATAAAATATATCGGCGGCATATATAATATATTTCATCATTTGCAAGGAAATCATTCCATGATATTTAATAAATACAATTCAATTTCATATTGCAGTTAAGCCATGATAATCCTATCCTGAAACTTGATTCAAATGAGTTCTGGAGATACTTTCATTATAAATCTTGTCTTGAATTTATCTTGTCCGTATCTGAAACGTGCGTTTTTTACCTTGACACCAGATGTCGATTCTGGGCTGACACCAAAGTTTGACGAGCGATAAGATCAAAACTCAAACCTCGCAACAGATTGGCGTAATGTTTGGATCGATCGATAAACTGTCTCCGAGGATGACCGCTATATGATGCGCAGTGATAAATTGCCTCCGTGCTCAGGATAAAGGGATATTGGTTCCAAGTGTTCTAAACTACATCCATGATAAACGATAGAGTCCTGGAGTTTCAGTTCTCCATTTTTTTTCGTTCCGGAGATAGCGCAAAATATTTGGTGGGGGGCCCAGGCCAGGTAGGGTTAATTGTGAAGGAATACGAGGAAAACAGAACTTTGCAGTTACACCCTAATATCATCCATTTTCAATTTACTCATGATGCTCTGCTCCGAGTATTATGCTGCAGGCTCAAAATAACTTCAATAGCATAAGCTATAACTGCCCTAAGTTGCAGCTCTCAACGTTTATTCATTCTGGATCACCAGGAAAAATTCTCTTAGAAGGAAGTGGGGTGGCTGAAACCACCTAAACCAATTAAGTTTACATAATCGCCTGTGTAAAAGGAAACAATCGCCCTATTTTCATGTAAAACTTGAACTGTGATTCAGCTTTCCGTCTCGTAAAATGGGGGGAAAGCTGGACATACTCAAGGCTGGCCAGGTTGGTTTTTCTGGGTTATTCTTGCATTTACCAGGTTTACCCCATGTTGAATCGTTTACTCCATCAGACGTCCTCAACACTCACCCATTAACATTCGATGCGTTACTTGTTTGATCTGATCTGTCACCACAGCACCCGAGCTAGCGTATCTAATTCCGCTTAAGCCGGTGGTAGGGGTCGTGTGGATATTTCATAACCTCCACATGAGCCGCTACGATAAATACTGAGATACTAAGGCTACATCCGAGAATCCATCGTATTCTCGGGACTGCATGTTAGGTGCTGAGGGAAGCTTTCCTGTTGATATGAGTCATCTGGTTGCTTTTTAGTCGCCAGACGTCAATTTCTACCACCGCTTTCTTATCGCTCCAATTTCAATCTTTCTACTTTCAAGTTTGAGAGATGAATAGCTGATTGTTTTGTATAAAACTGCATCTAATATATTCCACTGGATGCCAAGACCATTACATATGTATATGCGCATGGTTCAGCACCCGTGCATTATTCTAATTATATGCCGGTTGTGCATGTACACTGTAAGAAAAATGATACTGAAAGGGGAGGATCAGTTGTGTTTAGTGGTTTCAGATCCAGTCTCCCCCCCCCCTTTCCCAATGAATTTTTCTCTGGGGCTCGCAACTGTTTAAAGCTAGCACTTTGTGTCTTTATAACAAATCAAATTAGGGGCATTTTATCAAACTTTCTGCGCTATCTCTGGAACGACAAAAACAGAGAGCTGAAACCCCGTGACTTTATAGTTTATCATATTGTGGTCATTTTGAGCCCATTTGTTTAACCCCCGAGCAGGGGATCATGGGTAAATTCAAGATGGCGGCCACGTGGGGTACCAGAAAATTGATGTTTTTGTCATATTCCTTCAAATTTTCTGCTTTTCCGCGATGAAAAACGGGCGAAAACTATTTTATTTCACATCACATTAATATTTACTAATTTATCATGCAGTTTTTGCGGAGAAATTGCATAAATAAAAAATTCGGAAACTCTGACCGGAAAATCTGACCGGAAAATCAAACAAAAAAATGCGGTTTTTGAAAAATGACGTCATCAGAGCGGCCATCTTGGATTTGTTTTTTTACATTTTCTGGTAGAGCTTGACCCAGGGGTATATTGTGGTAAGTTTCAGCCTCCTACATGTAACTCAAGGAGTAAGAGAATGGCCTCCAGGCCACGACAGGTCCCAAAAAGCCCAGGCCAGATAGGATTAAATGCCCTTTTGGGGGCCAGAGGGCGTCACATGATCCAAAGTGATGGGCACCCCTTCTGATATTGTTTTGTATGCCTCAGGTGATGGATGTGCCAAGTTTGGTGCTTTGGTCCAGCGTGTCACGATCTTTTTGCTAAGCCACATCACTATATCAAAATAGACGATTTTGCACAAATTCACTACTTCAAGATGCTGTTATTGGAAAACCATAAGACCCAGGGCATAGAAAATAGTCATAGTACAAGACAAGATTTCGAACGTGATGTTTCATTTTGGTTGGCAGTTTAATGCACCCAACACATTTTTAGCCTTAAGCGAACCGAGAAATAGAATTATTGATTTTATAGTGACATCAATTAAATATAATGTTTACAGACAAAGAGCTCGCTCAATTTACAGGAGATAAAAGATGAATTAATGAACATTTATTATATGAAGAATCATTATATCAATAACAAGAACGCAGAATAGGATCTGTTTAATTAGAAATGGTTGCCATGCACACCCACTGATGTAAGCTGTTCGATAAAATATAATCAGTGTCATTTCACAAAACTGAAGAATCAACGTCAGTTGAAAGAGGGGGAAATGGTTTAATGTCACACTCACACTATGGTAATAGCCAGTTTGAATAGCGGAGGCGGCCGGAATACCCGGAGAGAACCATCACCCGTGTGTCAGTAGAAGATGGTTTATTGTCAACACACGGTGAATATGATACACACAAAACGTAATATTTTCAAATGAAAATGGACGCCTATTACACATTATACAGTATGTTAATATTTAACGTAATTAGTGGGCGAAGTTATTTATTTTTCGATTATGATATATGGATATTTGATATCAAGGGCATTTTGCAGTCATTGCAGTATCGTGGCTATAATATATATATATATGCATGATGCAACAAACACAATACAAATATCACGAATACTGTCACCGACCTCAAATTTTCCGTAAGCTTGACGTCAGTGTACGCGGCATTAGAGTCTTCGAAAAAAATCAACAATTCTGGATCGAATAGCAGAGTTTGCCAGAATATAAATTAACGGGTTAATTGCTGAATTGCCGTAAGCAAAGATGTTCGAAACTATGTAAACATGGAATGGAATGTAACCAAATTGATGCAGTGGCCAGAATATTAAATACATGTACGGTATCCAACAAATCAGAAACATCGCGATGATCACGCTCGCGGTCCTCGAACATTGATTGTTCTGGGCTCTTATCTGAGACATTTCTGGAGATGATCCGGTAGCTGGAGGTTTAACACATTTAGGTGCTATCTCAGTTAGATTGACGTTAATATCTTTCAGAAATAGTTCGCAGCGTCCACTTGAAGGTCCTGTTTGTATGGGCTGTGTTTCAGTCGCTTCGTCTTTGGGAAATGCGGAATTGCCATCCACTACAGATTTTATCTCTTCGGCAATACCTGTTATTGAGATTGAGCTTATGACTGTCTCGTCTTTGTGGTTTGCACTTCCATCAGAGATTGTTGTCTTCTTCTCCGAACACGGAACTTGCATTCTTTTCTTCAGTGAGAGAAGAAGAGAAACATAGGCGGCAATGAGAAATATGGCGGGTACCCAGTGTGCCACAACTAACAGTAGGGTTAAGACGGGCGTCAGGCGAAGCGAGCACATCCCGTTTGACGAAATAAAGGACGATTTATCACTAAACAAAGACCCCAAAATGAAAGTCACCCATATCACAAAGCCTAAGATCCACATGGCCGTCGATATTAACACTGTCCGGTGTTTGGTGAACTGTGTTCTGTATTGAATGGGAGACGCGACACACTTGTGCCGGTCGTAGGCGATGGCGTCAAGTAGAAGAGCGGACACGTACACCAAACTGTAGTCTATAACGACCCAACTGACACAGAGCCCAAACGACCAATTGCGGTATACTCTCAGGACAGCATAAACGGGTGCGCAAAGCAGACCCACTCCCAAGTCGGCGATTGCCAAGGAAGTCGTATAAATTTTGAAGTTAGACGAGAATTGGTTGTTCTTCCTCATGAACAGTATAATGAACACATTTCCACTAACAGTCAATATGGCTACAACCACAAAGAAGCAGGATAAAACAATGTCCGTGGGTGAAATTGCAAGCGCATCTTGTTGTCCCCTTGGTGTGGTTATGTTCTGTTGTCGTACTGTTGATAATTCGCTCCAGTTTCCAAAGGTCGCCATTCTTCAACTACATGCAGCTGGAACTTAACTGCAACTTGAGCCGTGTGTAACTCGAACAACGTCTGTATGAAGTAAATGGGAGTGTTTCTCCGATAAAACTCGACGGTAAGGCCGAATACTCTGCCTGGTACTTATTGCTTTCAGTCCTGAAGTTTTAACGGCTCGAGGAAGATGGAATTATTAAACACGTCGCATTTTCGAATTGCGTTAACCTACTCAGATTATTCCGTTCGCGACTCTTCTATTTCAGTGTGAATATTGATCCTTTTAAATATACGTGTTTTGATTTCCAGTTGGTTTATATTCTAAAGATATCAGTAAATAGGGAATTCCCAACATCATAATTGTATAATGTATCATTGTTGACATAAGAGCGAGCGGCTTTGTAGATGTTATTTACGTTTCTTACTGAAGCGTTGACTTTCAACATTAGCAAGTTGCTTTCAGAGCGACAATGGATTTTGAACGTGTATTCAATCGCAACCATCAATTTTGTTCATCAGTGCTAGGATGTTGTCCATTAGAATGAATTTATTGGTGGTAAACACATAGTTGAATCTTCGCAGTGATACACGATATACATTGATTTCACGAGATTGCGGGTAGTAGACCACAACTATCCTAGGGCATGTGTCGACAGACCTTGTTTGTAGTGTGGAGAGTAAAACTAGTAAGTAGAACATGATTAGAGAGTTCTGGGCCAGGGAAGCCGGGAAGCCGATGACGTCATAAGTAGGTCGAGGTGACGTCATAAATAGGTCGAAGTCGTGCGGTGCTCGTCTATTCATAGTGTCATGAACACAACCCAATGGGTTGTAGGTCAACGTCTGTTCACCGGGCCGCGACAATAGCCCGAGGTGTTTGCGGTGTTTTATGTTTGCTCAGCGGACCGTGAGTAGTATACAAAGCCCGAATTGATAGAATAGCGCCTCACTGCGCATGCGCAGAACCTGGTGTGACGTCATAAGTGTAGGTTTTGTGGCGGTATTGGGGCGGTGTGCGCATGTGTGATGTGTGGGAGGTGGGTACAAGATGGCCGCCATGTGGGAGGTGGGTACAAGATGGCCGCCAAGATGTGGGAGGTGGGTACAAGATGGCCGCCATGTGGGAGGTGGGAAAAGATGGCCGCCATGTGGGAGGTGGGTACAAGATGGCCGCCATGTGGGAGGTGGGTACAAGATGGCCGCCATGTGGGAGGTGGGTACAAGATGGCCGCCATGGGGGAGGTGGGTACAAGATGGCCGCCATGGGGGAGGTGGGTACAAGATGGCCGCCATGTGGGAGGTGGGTACAAGATGGCCGCCAAGATGTGGGAGGTGGGTACAAGATGGCCGCCAAGATGTGGGAGGTGGGTACAAGATGGCCGCCAAGATGTGGGAGGTGGGTACAAGATGGCCGCCAAGATGTGGGAGGTGGGTACAAGATGGCCGCGAGGAGTAAAATGTATAAAAGGAGTTGATTTTTAGGGAAAGGGGTGTATTCAATCTGACTTACCTGACCTGACTTGATCAGCCAGCCAGCCCGCCAACCAGTCCTCCTGCCTGCCTAGCCGCTTGTATGAGACGAAAAGCATGAGACGTGGAGAAGATTTTCCCTTGGATCCAGCCGCACTTCCGGTTGAAGTCTTGCCTGAAGATGAGCGTGTCAGGGCCATTTATCAACGTCACTGGGCTACCATACGCCATTGTTTCCACCGTGACCATTATAGTTCCAATACGTGTATTTTCATACCTTTAGGCCGTCGCGCATGCGCAGAATCACCCTAATTCAATCTTCTACCCAGTGCATCAGATAGCCCTTCTCCTTACCTTCAATTTGATACCTCACTCGACCCCATTGGCTCATTTTTAAAACAATTTTTTTGCTATAGGGTGATAATTTACACCCTTCACTGCCGCGCATGCGCACAATCACCCTAATTCAATCTTCCACCCAGTGCATCAGATAGCCCTTCTCCTTACCTTCAATTTGATACCTCACTCGACCCCATTGGCTCATTTTTAAAACAATTTTTTGCTATAGGGTGATAATTTACACCCTTCACTGCCGCGCATGCGCAGAATGCCGATAGTTCAATCTCATACCCAGTGCATCAGATAGCCCTTCTCCTCACCTTCAATTTGATACCTCACTCGATCCCATTGGCCCATTTTTAAAAACAATTTTTTTTGCTATAGGGTGATAATTACACCCTTTTTTTTTCGCTAATTTCACTAATTTCAATTTTTAATTGTTAAAAAAACATAGAAAATGAAAAAGATTTTTTTTGGCGCCATGAATCTTTTTTCTCTTTTTTATTAAGTTTTAAAAAAAAATTTTGGCTTCCCTCCCCCCCTCCCCCCTCCCCCCCTTTTTCCGTTTTTCAATATTTAATTGTTAAAAAATTGAAAAAATTGAAATTTTTTTCTTGGGGCATAACAATGATGGGGTCTGATGTTAATTTTTGTGCAAAGTTAGAAGTTCCTCTTCCGGGGAAGATGGTTGGCCCTGAAAAGGGCCGTTAGTGTTACTTCACCACCACCACACTTACGCACGGTAGATTTTCTTTATTCCTGCTACATGTTTCCGACAAATTGGACATTTTATTTTGAGATGGTTCTCGCCGGCCTCAGTGCAATGGCACATGTCTCCTACACACGTCAGTGTCACCCAACAATCGGCACATAGACATAAATGACCGCATGGTAAAACAGCAAACTGGCTTTGGTCATCTGTACATATGCTACAGCGTGATATTTTGTGCTCTTTATCCAGTTGTTCGTATTGTCTGTCAAGCTCCTCGCCCATTTTAATCGCGTCTTCTTTCAGTCCATTAATAAAGTTGTTCAGGCGAGTTATCTCGGCTTCACACCCACAGCATTGTTGTGGTGGAGTTTCGGC
>JAVTVY010032645.1:0-14033 GCA_036873755.1 Hanleya hanleyi
CGTGAGCGCTCGTGGTCCATAGCCCGAGCATCAGGGATGGCTGTCATAGTCCAGTAGTGGTGAGTGATGGCACGCCTCTCCATCGAGTGCACTCTGTGGAGGACCGCTTCTGTGAACTCGTTCAGGATCTGGCGTCGTCCCTCGTTGTCGTCGCCATCTGCAGACATGGACCGGACCACTGCTCGGTAACCCGTGAATGAATTCACCACGGTGGCATACTGTAAAATGCGAGTCGCATGGGGATGGATCTCCGCCATGGCTCTGCAACCGTAGAAATGAAGGTGTAGGATCCAGAGGGACGTGTTTTATAGACCAGATGTAGCTCTACGGGTGTAGTCCGTGATACGTACTATTCTGATGGGTTAGTCCAAAAAAAAAGGGAGCAACAACAACAACAACAACACAGATTACAGATCAATCCTTTTTCCAGGTCACGCCCGATTCACGCAGACCGGAAGTGACGTCATACACCTGCGCACAACCGTAATGGAAAAAAATGGATATGACCTTGAACTGATCACGTGACCTCACCGTGATGACAAATACCCAGAACCAAGTGAGTACATGCATCCCATAGTCCCAGGTCACGCCCGATTCACGCAGACCGGAAGTGACGTCATACACCTGCGCACAACCGTGATGGGAAAAACCCAGAACCAAGTCAGTACATGCATTCCATACAGGCAGACGAGGTCAAAATACTCGCTTCTGATTGGCTGGTCAGGTCAGGTAAGTCACAGTGCTCCGCAAAAGTAGTGCAATGAATACTCCCTACCCTAAAAATCGACTCCTTTTATACGTTTTTCTATAATGCGCCATCTTGTCCCACCACCCACCACACACGCCGCCATCTTGTCCCACCACCCACCACACACGCCGCCATCTTGTCCCACCACCCACCATCCACAGCCGCCATCTTGTCCCACCACCCACCACACACGCCGCCATCTTGTCCCACCACCCACCACACACGCCGCCATCTTGTCCCACCACCCACCACACACGCCGCCATCTTGTCCCACCACCCACCATCCACAGCCGCCATCTTGTCCCACCACCCACCATCCACAGCCGCCATCTTGTCCCACCACCCACCATCCACAGCCGCCATCTTGCCCCACCACCCACCATCCACAGCCGCCATCTTGTCCCACCACCCACCATCCACAGCCGCCATCTTGTCCCACCACCCACCACGCCGCCATCTTGTCCCACCACCCACCATCCACAGCCGCCATCTTGTCCCACCACCCACCATCCACAGCCGCCATCTTGTCCCACCACCCACCATCCACACACGCCGCCATCTTGTCCCACCACCCACACACACACGCATGCGCACACCACCAATTGTGACGTCACCCAAGGTTCTGCGCATGCGCACTGACGCGCTAAATCGTCTATTTACGCTTTGTATACTACTGACTAGGCCTATCAGTTACTCTCCGGCTAAAAATACCCTACTGCATATACCCTCAAAAATTCAGCGCTGTTTGCACAACGAAGCTGAGGTGGTTTAACGTTTATCATAAAGAAAATCACCGATCAACTGCCATAGAATATAATGTGAAACAAGGAAATCGGAATAGTACATTCATCAGATTGCCGATACCCAAAATGTGTTGTCTCATATATCTAGATAACAACGTGATGTAGAGACGCTATTTATTCGTCTTTGTACCGGTTATGCTCAGGAGAATCACATAGAATCATTATTATCTTGTGCATAGAAGGTGTTGGTCTCGAGTTGAATTACCGTAAACTACATAAATGCTACCTTTCTATACTATAGTACTATATATAAAAATTTGGTGTATTGTTGGGAAAATAATGTGATTTAAAAAGTTGTTTTGATCCTGGACAAGGGAACTAAAAACCACTAAAGAGATGTAGATGTATTTTCACACGTAAAGCTTGAAATCTAGTGAACCTATATTATTCAATCTGTTTCCTTTAAAAAAAAAATGTAAAATTAAATCGGTGATCGTTATTTATTTTGGAATGAAGTCGCATTAGGAGACTGTTACCAACAAGTTCTGAGCTGACCTATTTTTGATGGAAATTTCTGGTGATTTTTGATGAAAATCAGTGGCGATTCTGACTTGGGCGGTGCCCATCTTAATATAGGCAGAATTTCAACTGGGGGTGGGGATTTCCAAGAGTTCAGTTCGCGTTCGAGTCCTAATGCCTACTGTACTTCGTAGGTCCTGTGACGTTAGTCACACTGCTCATGTTTATAGAGTTGCTTGAATTTCTCATTAATATCAGCTACATGTATGTGAAATTTGGCAATACAATATGTTAACGGCATATACGTATTCCAGTGGGTACTAATTGTGCACCCCTTTTGGCTGACCTATATGAATAAGACTAGATTCAAAAACAGATAATTTCAAAGCCCGTTCCTTCTCATTCACCAAACGCTATATAGACGATCTTGATGCAGTGAAGGATATCCACTTTTACTGGATTTAAAGGAAACCACAAATGACCTAGACCTAGATCTCTATAAAAATGAGGCTGACCATCTCTCTCGTTGACTTTACGACAAAAGAGATGATTACAATTTCGACATCGTAAACCATCCCTATCTGGACAGTAATATACCATAGGGACCTACATATGGCGTATACATATCTCTCCTGGTAGCATTTGCTAGATCTTGTGTTAAATGTGACGATTTTAATCAACGTCACAATTATTGCAGAAACTTATAAAATATGGCTGTATCATCACGCGCCTTCACTCGAACTTTCTCAAATTTGGCGATACATATCGCATGCTGATAGCAAAATACGAGCGTAGCGTGCAACATCTATAGTGGTACGTTTCGTAACTTGTGTATAATTCCGCTTAACCCGAGGCTAGGGCAGTATGAACCTATGCATTTCAGGATCCGCATAGCGTTCATATGAACAGACACAATCAAGCGTAATTGAGATACATCATACTCTAGATAAGGACTTTACATCGAAAATCATATGGATGAAGAATACTGATCAGCGATACGGATTTGATATGTTTGGAACATCATGATGTCTTCCTTGCATCATTGAAAATTGTTGACCGCTTCTCTCTTGTAGGAAACTATCCTAGTTTTATGTATACTATGATTTATTCTTTTAATTTTGCGCTGAGTCTATTATATGAGTTAGGTCATGGATTATGGACCCTGATATTCTTTAATGTACGACAGTTGAATATTGAATGACGGTCTAGGCGCTTGCAATTCAAAATATTCATGGGTCATATGCCTGTTATGTTTAATCTCCACGTGGAGAATAGATGTATTTTTGTTTATTAAACGATTGTTTAATGATTTGCGTCTTAAAATGACCCAGTTTAATGATGATTCATTGAACAGATCTGACACATACTATAGCAGCTATTATTTACTTAGTAAAAACCTGCATTGAGATTTAATCTGTCATTCACAAAATGGGATGGAAACACGCCTAATACAAGGGTCTAGTCCGTGAGTCAAATTATGTTCGACCGTCGTCCATTAAAGAATTTCCGCGTCCATAATCCAAATATCTAATTTTTTTTTATTTTTATTTTTTTTATTTTTTTATTTTTTTTATTATTTCCACATAAAACATATAAATAATATAGAAACAACCCTCTAACACTCCAATACCCACTCATTCCTTTCACACCATGGAATGTTTTGTCTGGTAGCTATACACATAAGCAACAAGATAGAATATAGTATTTCATCAATAATACCTCACAGTATAGCTGAGCTGATATTACATAGATTGGAAATAATTATTAAATAAGCACCACCTTTTCGTAAACCGATCAATACGTTGAGACGACATGGCAATCAATTTCTCAGCGTCATACTGACTTTTAAACACATAGAGTAAACTATCAATATTTAGACGTTTATTTAGATGTTTGCATTTGAAAATATAAGATTTAGCTAACATCATAAATGTATTCAAGATACATTGATCCTTGTCCCAACCCAGTATAATTTTTTCCTTAGTTATATCACCCCGCATCTTGCCAGTTCGCACCAACCATCGTTGTAAATCTACCCAGAGCTTACTAACTACTGGACATTCAACTAATAGATGCTCTATGGTCTCATTTACAGTTCCACAAAAATCACAGGTATTATCTTGGATCAATCCAATTTTTTTCAAAAAGACATTTGTCGGAATAATTCTATGTAAGATTTTATAGTCTATATCTCTAATTTTTGTATCTTTGCAACAATGAAATATTGCTGAAAAAACACTTCTCCAATTAATTTTAGTTCTTATATTTAGATAATCTTCCCATTTTTCCATAGCCGGCGGATTTACTGTCTTTTCTAAATTCAGTATATCATAAAAACATCTACAACCTTTTGCTTGCCTTGTCAATATCCGAAAATGCATTGGTATTGTGGGATGAAACAATTTCCCACTTACATTTGTATTGTTGATAGTTTTCAACCACTGACTCGGTATGCTCTTAATCAATCTGTTAAAATCTAAAAATGTACCTTTGATGTTATACTTCAATTTCAGTTGAACGAACGGTAATAATTGTCCATCCTGTCCCAATAAATCTCTAACATATCCTATTTTCTTGATATACCAATTTTTTATATACAAACTGGAGTGCACGAAATGTGGGTTGTACCAAAGTGGTTCGTTTAATATGTCGGTCGTATCTTCAACTTTGAGTTTTTTTTGCAATAAATGCCACGCTTTTAAAGTATCTATCCAAAAAGGATTTCTAATTTTTTTAAGGATTTCATTCGTATATTGGGCACCTAAAGTGCAGAAAGCTTCAAGGCCCTTATTATCAAATAACTTACTCCATTTTTGGTCTTGCATCATTATCCTTCTAATCCAAGAGATTTTTAAGGAGTGGATCATGGGGAGGAGGTTTATCATTCGGAGTCCACCAGTTTTATAGTCACCGGTTATGTAGGCCTATATTCTTTTTATTCTGTCAGGACCATTATTCCATAGACATTTAAACAGCAATGAGTTTATGTCTTTAACAACATTATCAGGTGGATTTGGCAAGGCAAGGAAAAGGTGTATTAATTTGGACATGGCCAGAGATTTTATAACTGTGATTTTTCCTAATAATGTCAAATTTCTTAATCTCCATTTCTGTAAATCCTTTTTCAAATCTTCAACTCGAGCGAGGTAATTAATTTTCCAGATATCATGAAATCTAACAGTCGAGAATCAAATTACAAACAGTCGAGATATCCAAATATCTAATTCATATAACAACATTGGCGTCGAATAAAAAAAATAAGCTAGTTTCCTGCAAGAGAGAAGCGGTCAACAGTTTTCAATGATGCCGGCAAGACATCATGACATCGTTATCTAGAGTATATGATGTATCTCAGTCACGCTTTGATTGTGTCTGTTCATATGAAACCATGAGGATCTTGAAAATAAATAAGGTCATATGGTCCCTAGCCCTCGGTTGAGCGCAATTAGACACAAGTTTCGAAACGTTACTCCATAGCTCTTGCACGCTACGCTCGTATTTTGCTGTCAGCATGCCATATGTATATGTATATGTATAAATTTGAGAAACATTGAGTGGGGTTGCTTGGTGGTATAGCCCTGTTTTAAAAGTTTGCAATAATGTATTGTAACTTTGATTAAAATCGTCACATTTAACACAGGGTCTAGCAAATTCTACTAAGCGGGAAATATACTGCGGGATACATTATACTACGCCATATGCAGGTCCGGCTGGAATAGTACTGTCAAGAAAGGGATAGTTACGATGCATGTTCCTTCCAATATATGAAAGCTCGTACTTTGAGCATTCATATACAGATAACACACTGAAGTTCTTTCAAACTATGGGTCGGATCTTGAAAACTTTCAAAGGCTAAGACTTTCAAGAGAAACAATTTTCATGATGCTAGCAAATGATCATGGTGTTCATATCGTCCACACTATGATGGCGATTTGTTATATTGTACGTGTATCAGTGTGGAATGCCTCTATTCGCGAATAATTGTTGTCTGTGGGTGTCTATTAGGGGAAGTATTACAGAGTATATCGTTTTATGTTTAACCCTAGCTGGCCTGTGATTTTTTTAACCTGTCCAGGCCTGGGGTACAATGGGAGGTGGGGGGTCATATTGCCCTTCTTCGTACCTCTTGACCTCGGAGGCTGAAAATTACCACACTATACCCTTGAGCCAGGCTCTGTCATTTTTTTGTTTTTGTTTTTTTTTTTAAATCCAAGATGGCCGCTTTAATGACTCCACAGTGCCGTCATTTTCGAAAATCATTTCTTGGTCGAATTTTGACCAGATTTTTCGAATTTTGTATTGGTCTGATTTTTTCACAATAACTGCCTGAAGAATAAAATAGTTGAAGCAGGAATGTTGAAGAAAATGACGAAAATTTCTGGTACCCCACATGAACGCCATTTTGAATTTGGCCGTGTTTTTTTCGTGTGGTTATGCAAATAGGCTGAAAATAACCCTAATATGATAAACTACAAAGTCACAGTGTGTTGGCTCGTTTCAGAGGAAGGATAGACAGTTCGGTAGGGAGGCATAATGCCCCCACCCCACAGGCTTGTTAGGGTTAACATGCAAGTAAATGACCAATTGTGGGACATGTTAATATAGTATCCATTATATAGTTTTGTAGAATGTGCAGTGATCAGATTAGACCCCTGGTACTTTGCCTGGTCGACAAGACCAGCGATATACTAGATCAATTTGTGAACCCCTTCTGTAATTTCACTGGATTACCAAATATATGCTGTTGTTATAAAGTGCTGCCAAATTTGCATGAGTATTAAAATCAAAGCAACTCTGTCAGAAAGAAACATCACATGGATAATATTCTGTATAGGTCGTATAGAACTGAATGAAGTTGAAAGCCTTCTTGTACATATCGGTGATCAATAAGTGTCATGACAAGGTCGACAACTCGACAGGGCTGCAACCGTTCTCCATGCACGTTTATCGTTGTCTCCCCTGGACTCCTTGGCCTTATTCCATATATCTCGGTTATCAACCTCTGATAACTGTCATGATAATAATCAACTGAGCACAGCATGAAACAAATATATGACAACTGACATTGCCACATCAATCAACCTGTTGGAGATTTTTTACTCAAATAATCGTCTCCAATATAAATAAACCTGGTAAGGTCATGGCGTCTGACACTTTGGCAGCCGAGGCGTGTCAGTGGACGGCCAATGCTTTTTGGGGATGTTACAAGGCTATTTCGATGTTGTATTAATTATTGCCTAAATTACTGAGCAGTTTCATTACGGCGTAATTACGAAAAACAAACAACTCAGCGATGGATCTTCCTATATAACTCTCTAAGGGAATGAAAACACGACCTGGACTGGGGCATTGAGGTAATTTAATTGGTGCTTATTCGTATAATCACAGGAGTGAAGTATCATCATAGCTATATGCACATTGATGTATTTTACTGTTTTTTCATGGGTGAAAATAAGTACTTCATCTCAAATAATTATTTTCGAAAAGCTGAGGATGAATACCACATAAAAAGGTTATATTTTCTTATATTTAATGAAGTCAGAGAATACAGTGTTCCTATCCTTGGAACAAGAGAACTTTCCACGTCATATAAATGAGTCAAATATACTAAAATATATAGAATAGATAGAGGATATCAACTGTTTCTTGACGAATACCATAAATATTTCATCTCGTGGGGTGAGATAATTGGCATTTTCACTCGTGGCGAAACAGCTGATTTTCTTTTTATTATATACTTCTGTTGAACTACTTTATTCTGGATTTTTTAAAACATTAAAATAGTTAAGCTTTTGTACGGTTTTTCGACTGAAGATAACTGAAACCGTTTATTTTCACTGTGACGTCACTCACGAACTACTTTGCTGTCAACAAATCGCACGTGCTGCAAGCGAATTTCTTTCAGGTGGGTATCCTGCACTTTAGTATCGATGACATCCAGCAGATCTCAAGAATTTTATTAGCTTTATATCCCAAATAAATGATTTTCATGCCGACCCGCGTCAGCCAACTCCCCCTCATCTTCGGCAGAAAAGCACGGTAGATACATGTACTGTGTCGAGTCTGGCTTGTCTCGCTGTCTACCCTCGGGTAGGACTGACGCACTGGTTTCTCGTTGACCTCCCTTGTTCAACACTGTGTATGTTTTTGCACAGACTATTCTCATTTCAAATAAAATCTGCATTCGCCCTTGATTTCGTTCATGTCTACCCAAATAGCATTATTTTGATTTCGCAAAATCCAATGGTTACGATAGCCAGATTTAGATTTACCGGTTGCGCGTAGTTGTTGTTGTATGGAGCTTCGACGGTGTTGTCGGCCTGCTGAGTTATCATTGTGATTTTGTCCGATTTTGAATGAATACTCACTGACAAGAATTCACTGTCGTTGAATTAAGTTGTTTTTCATGTTTTCTCATCAACTTTGATGCGACATTTTCATGATATGACCCCAATTTCGAGCCTATAACTGAGGAATGTGTTTTTATTTTCCGCGCTAGTTCGGGTTGCACTCTGCACTGCTCTGGCACTGTCGCTGTCCACGTTCTTGTGTAGGTGCACTCGTACGTGACTAGCCGATTCCATTGTCGCAATTTCGGGTATTTCTTATTCATTTTTTGCCTATTTCTGTTTTATTTCCTGTCATAATCTGGTCATCATAAGGCATAATAGCATACAAATCCTTCTCAAATATTTAGCTTGTGTTTCTTTGGCGCATAAACCGTGTGGAGGATCGGTCAATTGCCTTATCACTGTCACCACGATGACATGTATTTGTGCACTGTGACGTCATTTGTCATATCATCACAGTGATGATATATTTGATATCATCACTGTGAAAATATCGCTTTTATTCGATTGATAATTTTCACTATCTCATCACCAAGTATATAATAGAAAACATTTATTATATACTTGGTGATGAGATATTGAAAATTATCAATCGAATAAAAGCGATATTTTGACAGTGATGATATCAAATATATCATCACTGTGATGATATGCTGAGAGAGGAGCCAGGCACATGAACACCAGAAAGCCTTTTACCAAAACCATCTGTGCCTGTGGTGTCCACACCGCATTGTTCTTGGGGGGTGTTGACGAACCTCCACAAGATTTATGCATGAAATAAGTAAATGTATTTGGAGAAGAACCTGTATTAATATGCCTTGCTTGGAAGTGAGCTGCCCGTTTTGCTGCAAAAATAAAACAGAAATAGGCATAAAATGAAAAAGAAATACCCGGAATGGCGACAATGGGATCGGCTCGTCACGTACGCGTGCACCTACACAATATCGTGTACAGCGTCAGTGACAGAGCAACACGAACTAGCGCGGAAAATAAAACACATTCCTCAGTTATAGGCGTGGGGTTAGATGGCACCCCCGTTCGTCCTAGCCTCTCAACAACGGACTGTTACAACTATCAATTAGCTAAATATCTTGCTGGTCTCTTTCATGAAACCAGACAGAACAACAGCATGATCAAAGGCAGTTTTATCTTCACTCACTGGGTAACATCGCAGCCGGATATACACAATTGCTATTTTGTAAGTTGTGACGTTAACAGTCTATTCACGAACATCCCTGTTCATGAAACCATCAAAATATTACTGGATAAAGTGCTTCCCAACAGCGACTCCGTGTTCCATGGATTTAATCGACGACGGCTGAAAAATGCGCTTCTCCATGCCACAACCAATATTACCTTCAAATTCAATGGTGAATATTACGAACAAACTGAGGGTGTTGCCATGGGTTCCCCATTAGCACCATTTCTTGCTGATATTTTCATGAACAATTTCCAAGAACAGCATATTGAACCAGTTCTGAATGATTACAATGTTCTGCATTACAAGAGGTACGTAGACGATACGTTCCTAGCGTTCAAGCAGAAAACTGACGTCAAAAAGTTTCTGGACTATTTGAATAAAAGATACAAGAATATGACCGTTAGATGTGAAGAGAAAAACAATGGAAATCTACCTTTCCTAGATGTCCTAGTCATGAAAACTGAAACTGGAAAAAATACTACCATTTTTAGGAAACCTACATATACTGGACTTTACACACAATGGACAAGCTCTGTGCCGCTTACACACAAAGAGAACTTGGTGAAATCACTTATAAATCGGGCCTGGAAAATATGTAACAATTACAAACTTTTCTCGGAGGAATTGTGCCACATCAAGGACACACTATACAAAAATGGCTTTCCCATGTGGTTCATTGACAAACTTGTGAGACCGTATCTTAACAAACTCATTAAGCCTTTTCCTTCACGACTTCCTATGTTTGGCCCTGAGAGGAAGAAAATAATTTTTAGAATTCCATTTATTGGCCCAGCATCTCTTCGCCTTAAGCAAGAGTTATTTAACTTGAATAAAATTATTCCATGTGTTAATCTACAGTGCGTTTTTCAAACACCACGTACCATAGGGTTCTACTTTAATCACATAGATGGAGAAGATGACGACCTTAGATCAAATGTTATATACAAAATACATTGTGGTGGCTGTTAATCTACCTATTTAGGTAAAACCATTAGACATGTACACGAAAGGATGTTAGAACATAAATTAACCTCCATTAAATATCAGAAGTCTGCATTTGGAGATCACTGTTTGTACAAAGGACATAATCCTAACCATGCCATATACACTATTATAGATAATGCTAAATTTGACTCACAACTAAAGATAAAGGAATCCCTGCAAATCAGCAAATCCTGCTCTGATCTGAACAATAGTATGTCTTCTACACCTCTGTACCTATTCAATGTATGATATGACCGGTTTCACACATTTAATTGTTGCATAGTATTTTTATAATTGTGTATATAGCATAGTTTGTTGTTTCCCTTTTCACTGTATTGTACTTTCAACTATTTGAGTGAGTTGATCTCACCTACATGTATGTATATAACCTACCTGTACCCCCACTCTTTATCTTTATGCACCATCGCCATACAAACATTATGGCCATAATCTATCCATATATAACACTCGGCCAAAATGTCACAGACACTTATATGTTGACCTTGTATGGCAGGACGGAATTATCACCCAATTAAACAACCTAGGAATTAAGGGCAGGATACAACACTGGATAAAAAAAATTCTTCATGACCGAAACTTCAAAGTTCGTATTGGTAACACCATATCCATGGACCACCAGCTAGATAACGGCACACCACAGGGCGGCGTCATAAGCCCAACCCTTTTTAACATCCTCATTAATGCCCTGGCCAACGAAATTGACACAAAACATCCTGAAATTGAACAATCACTTTTTGCTGACGATGCTGCCATGTGGAAATCTGCTGGCTCGATAAAAAAATTAACAAGTATAATGCAAAAGGTACTAAATACAGTTAGCGACTGGGCTGATAAATGGGGATTCAAATTTTCAGCTGTCAAAACTACCGGGGTGCTATTCTCAAATAAACAAAACACAGACATCACGCTATCACTATGAGGCCAGAAAATCGAGTTTAAGAATAGTGTCAAATACCTAGGTATGATCTTCGACCGAAAACTCACTTGGAAAGATCACATCGACCAATTAATTATTCGGTGTAACAAGGACCTGAACCGTATGAGGTGCGTATCGGTTACCAACTGGGGGGGCCAATAAACATGGCTTAATCAAATTATATCAAACACTCATCAGATCCAAAATAGACTATGGTTCAATCGCCTACCAATCAGCATGCAAGACCCAGTTAAAAAGACTAGACTAGAGTTCAAAGAAACTCCTTTATGTAGTCTACAAATAGAAACTAATGAAAAACCCTCACATTTAAGACGAGAAGAGCTGTCAATGAAATATGCAGGGAAAACAATAGCCAAGTGCGAAAACCACCCATGCCACAACATTTTTGGCCCAAAAACCGAATACGAATACCTAAAAACGAAATGGGAAAAAGACTCCGCATCACTCGATTACATGATAGAACGATTATTCTAAGAACACGACATTCCTATCTATTGTATCTCTGACACTGACAAGTTCAATAGACCACCATGGCAACTTATCACACCTCACGTGGACACGAATATACATAGCTACATCACCAAACAGGACGACCCAGAGCATATACGGGTCACTGCCCTCGAATATATTGACACACATTGGAAAAATCGCTTGAAAATATATACAGATGGCTCCAAAAACACAAGTCACAATACAGGTTCTGCATTCGTTATACCAGAACTCGACATTCACGAAGGTTTCGAACTACCAGACAATATGTCTGTATACACCACTGAATTAGTCGCCATAATCAAGGCCCTCGAATGGGTTCTTCAGAACCGACCGGTTTCCACCGTTATTCTTAGCGATTCCTTAAGCGGACTGGTATCTATAGCGAACTCCAAATCCCACAGCAGACCTGACCTCATACACGAAATAGAAATTTTATGTACACAAATACGAGACAATGACATTGACGCCATTTTAGCTTGGATTCCCGCCCACGTGGACGTTAGGGGAAATGAAGCCGCCGATAGGACAGCCATAGACAGCCTCACCGAAACTGCACCTGACGTGCATATGGGACTAGGAACCAAAGAACTGAATTCTATCATTAAAACCAGAATAGATAGTAACTGGGAAAAGGAATGGAACGAAGAAGAACGTGGACGATGGTTACATAAGATTCTTGATGGAGAGAAAAGACAAGTCCAAGGATTCCAGTTAGACAATAAGCGTGATGACCGCATCATCACAAGATTAAGACTAGGCAAAACCGGACTTAAATCACATCTGTCCATGCTTTTGAAAAACACCTCACCACTCTGTACCGCATGCAACAATGTAGAAGAAACAATAGAACATGTGCTACTTGAATGCCCAATCCATAACCAACAACGTGAGGCACTTAGAAACGAATTAAAAAAAATCAACACTCCCTTAACATCACCAGGGTTATTAAACCCTAAGCCCCCCATTAGAAATCAGGTATTCAAGTCCTTAATAAATTTTATCAAAACTGCTGGCTATTATTCCAGTATATAATACTACCGCCGTGCATGCGCAGTCAACTTTTTTTTTTCCACATAATCAACTACTAGTACACCAAGTACTATGACACGATGTGATAGAGGCCAAATCATTCTTCTGACTTCAACAAAGGGTATGGTTGCAGCGGAGTTACCTTGATACTGAGGGCCGTGTGCACCATAGCCATACAAAACATTATGGCCATAATGAACTATCCATACATAACATCCGGCCAAAATGTCACAGACACATTTAGAAATAAAATAGGCATGGCAACAACGGAGTTACCTTGATACTGAGGGCCGTCTGTTCCACTGTCCTACAAAACAAACGATGGCCAAATCTAATTGAATTCATGACAACAATATCACGGCCAAATCGCATATAGCGAGCAGTATTCAGCATAAAATATAGGAAATGGTGATGGTGGAGTTACCTTGATACTGAGGGCCGTCTATCTCATTGTCCTACAAATTCTTTATGGCCATCAAACGATAATGTATACGGAAATAATACAGAGCTGTTTATTTGTGTATTCACCTAGTACTGAATCTATCGAAATGTTTAGTTATTTATTCATTTGTTTATCTATTTACTCACTTAATTATATATTGCTATTTATATTATGTGACTGACGGTCGGGGGTGCCTGTTGTTGGGAGGAAGATATATCAAAGTATTGCATCGAAAAACAATATAAAACAAGAATGACTACAAGCCTTCTATTTCATATGATACAGGCACGGCACACCGAAGACCACAGACGAGTTGGACAAGACCTGAAACAGAAGACGGATGACGATCACAAGAATACCAACAGCGCCCTTGAGTGACAACGCCACACAGCAAGAACATCCAGAATCAGAATACTCGACCCTAGACCACACCAGACACGCTACCCCTTAGATGTCACCGAACTGACGCCGCAACACAAAATATGATCCTTTGACTTTCACGCAATATAGGACGAAGACCTGCCGTTCTGTACCCCAATACACACTCCAAGCAATTGTTACAGGCAC
>JAVTVY010032646.1:0-13664 GCA_036873755.1 Hanleya hanleyi
GCACCTGGTCTAGTAACCCTCTTCCTATACTACTGTATGGGCGCCTGGAATCGGCACCCTCCTTCTATACTACTGTATGGTCAACTAGTATAGGAACCCTCCTTCTATACTACTGTAGGGTCAGTTGACCCTTGAACCCTCTCTCTATACTACTGCAGGGTCTTCCGCAATAGATGGGCATCAGGTCTAGGATTCCCCCTCTATATACTACTGTATGAGACAGTAGTAATCTATCATTGGCCGTGAATTACTCAATATATGTACAGGGTGGTGAGAGACTATGCTTATGGAGGCGTGAATGGATAATCGTTTATCGTACGATTGCCTGGGTAGATGTATATTTATCAAGCTATAGGCTCGAACCTATAGCTTGTGGGTGTTAGCGTGAATGTATTTCAACCCGTGGGTTGTGGTTTAAGTACATGTGTGCATGAATAATTGTTTATGTAGGAACTGTGTATGATTTGGTATAGCTATGTCCTCTTCACAGAGACTCGCATCTCCTACCGGATATAGCTTAATAGATACACTAACCACAGCGCAATCCCTGAACAACTGTGCGTTACAGTTGAAGGCAAGGAGAGATGCGGCTAATGTATGGCCATGCTTTCGACACTAACGCCGTTAGTTAATTCCCAGAGCTGAGCCCGTACTAGCGTACGGTAGAGAATAAGAATAACCATTGGCGATAAGTGTCTATACTCTTAACTTCCAGCGCAATATCCGTTCAATACGGTTGAAGGCGGATAGAGATCGAAGCAGAGTAAACACAGCCCGGACATGTGAATGTAAGTGTGTGTAAATGTATGCAATGATGATGCTATAATATTCGGCGGCCTGGTCCCGGCCCGGCGGCGGCACAAATTCGGCGGCGGCACAAATTCGGCGGCGGCACTTCTCCAATTCGGCGGCGGCCTTTCTCCGGCCCGGCAAGGTATTGGATTTCTTCTCCCCAAATGATTTGGCGTGTGCTCTCACCTCGATGTTTCTGCTGGTCTGCCTCGTTTCAGCGGGAGTCCGGCTTATATAGGGCTACCGCTCTTCTGTGGATAAAGGTAGAAACAGACGTCGAAGATGACAGCGCCCTCTTTATTGTCATATAACAACACTTCCCGATTAGTTTATCTGGACTTCGCTGGATAAATATGGCTATGGAGGAACAAACCATAATTCATAACGGACGTAACTGGTAAATCTCAGCTTCCAACTCCATCTAGTTAATTCATACGACGACCGCAAAGTTCACTGTCCCTAATCTGCATATTCACTGGAACCGACTTCCGGATTCCTGACTGACGTCATCCACAGCGAAGCGAGTAGCTCACCAGGGCCCCTTTCTCCGTCCCGACTGATCGTTTGAGATAACTGCACCGGGATTTCGAGGCATTGTCCGTCTCCCGGATTATTATAGGTCATTCTAGGAAAATTACAGCGTTGGATTCCACCAGGTAAGTGAACCGCACACATAAACACAATGTAACTTTCGATTTCACATAGTCACGTAACATTCAGAAGCTGTGATTTATGAAAGGGGTCGTTGTCAACCTGCGCTTTCGTTACACTACCCCCGCCTTCGAAGATCATGACGCCCTCGTCATGGCTCTCGTCACGCTACCAGTAGCACGGGTGTGCAGAATGGAACACATGTACAACGTATATACAACGGAATTACAGGACGACGGTCTTCTTGACTTCCTGGCCAAGTCGTCGTCACCTGCAGTGGACATCAGGTCCACAGCAGGCCACAGCTGTCTCTTGCTGGAGTCCTGCATCATGCATCTGAGGCAGTAAAGCCTCGGGGTCAGTCAGCCTGTGTTCGTCGCCCGCAGGAGTACTTCGACGTCAGCCCTGCACCACAGGTCATCCCTCGACAATCACGGTCATGAACCGTATTTCCCCGACCATACGGTCGTGCATCTCCTGTCCACTGACAGGCTAAAACGTAGTCATTAAAGCGCCTCGGTCGCTGGATACGACGTCCACGAGTCGTTCGTGGAGGACTCCACCTCTCCGGCAAGGCCATCTGCTCTTCCGGAAGTGGCGACTCGTCTTCAACAGGAGGATCCGGCGGTAATCCAACCTCGTAATCTGCCAATCTTGGAGGACGACGGGTTCTCCGTCCACTCCTCGTCTGCCGAGGTGCTGGAGATCTCACTACGGCTGGATGCTCCACCGGATATGGAAAGACCGTCGCGGGCTCCGAGTCATTCTCAGACTCGACATCACCATCATTCTCTGTAGACTCAGTGGTCTCACTATCCGACGTCTCTCTGGGGTAGAAGGGCTTAAGAAGATCATGATGGACTACACGGAGGCCACCGGCCTCGTCGGCGATGCGATAGGTCACCTCCGTCAGCGCTTCCCTCACCGTGTAAGGCCCTCCCCATCGGTCTCGTAGTTTCCGGATCTCCCCACGCTTAGTGGCGGAAATATACAGGTAAACCTGATCACCAGGCTTGTACTTGTGGGGAAAAGCTCTCGTATCGTAGATACGTTTCTGCCGCCTCAAGCTCTTCTTCGTAGTCTCCCGGGCAAACTCGTGGATCCCAGCCATCTCATCCCGGAGATCTTCGACCCACTGTGTCGGCTCTACCTGCTGTTTCGGAGGCGCTCCCAAAGTCAGGTGCGACGGCAAGGCGATTTCCCTCCCAAACACCATCATGTTTGGGGAATATCCCGTCGTCGTTCGTCCCCGCGTCTTCTTGGCGGTGACTCATCTCGCCTCGACGTCGTCCCCGATGCGGCTCCGTCTCGACCCCGTTCCAGTCCGGCCGGCCCAGAATGGGTGTAATCTTCTGCCTTCGGTGGAGTCATCTCCTCACTGGCACTTTGATTTCCCAGTATCGTCGACATCTGTTCCATCATGGCGGTCACCGCTGTGCATAATGCATTTGAGACATTACGCTGGTCTTCCACCTCTCGTCTTAGATCAACGTCAGGCTGTTCATCTGCTGGCTCGCGCCCCCTCAGTCGATCTTCGGTAGACATCTCCGCTGAAGGTCGTGGCGTCTGGTCGGCCGGTGGTGTCAACAGCTCCGCTTCCAGTTCTTGCGTGGACAAGTCAAGAAGATTTCCAGAGGCCCGAGTAGCTGTAGTCGATCGCCCGGAACCTACATCTCCTCCCGTGTCACGTCGTTCCCGAGGACTCGGCGTTGTGGAAAACTTCCGTTGGGCTCCTCTTTCGTCAGGTGGTTGGCTCATGGCTTCCCACTGTCGCAACTTGGCGCCGAAATCTCCACTCCTATTCATGGTTGTCTGGGCCGGATCTTTTCTATCCGCCAGGCTTGGTCTCCTTTCCTTCGTCTCCCAGGTGTTGGCCATCCCACCGCTGCCACCAGTTGAAACGTTTTTACTTCTATAACTTGGGATAATGGATGTTTCAGATCCACAGAGTGCGCAGGGTCCCCAAGATAAACTGTCAGGCTACTGGGAACGCACTCGGGCACTGATCCTGGCCAACGAGGGAGTTCGATTCAACCTGTCACCTTGTCTGGATCAAGGAGGTTGGAAAGGAAGACCTGTAATGACAACCAAAGCAAATTAATGCAATACTGACATATAATTCTTTGAGCAGGTATACAAGATTCAAATCGTGGTAGCGTACAATCCCTGCAAAGAAGATCCCTACTCTATGAATTATCTGTACTCTTATAGTTATCATTAACCGAAGTTCAATAGAAAATATATACAAAATATATATAGCCCTAGCTATAACGCGAGCAGGCCTGGTCACAGCCACAGTCTGGTCACGACCGGTTCTCTCATGGATGGGTCCAGCTTCTATCTTCCTTCCCCAGGGCTTTGTGGTAGGATCCAGCGTCTATCGTCCTTCCCCAGATATACGTGGTAAGGTCCAGCGTCTAGCTTCCTTCCCCAGGTCTTCGTTCACTCCCGTATGGATGAACACTGCGTCGTGTCTCGTCTTACACGACTAGGCCCCTCCGTGGTTATGTCCGACGTGTGTCTTCCTTCCCCCGGTCTTCCTCCCTCGGGTGGTATGGACTTCTCGTCGTCGTCGTGTCTCGTCTTACACGACTAAGCCCCTCCAAGCGTTGATAACCGTCAATGGATGCGGACGGCCTGGGCACGACAGTACTATCACAGTACAAAGGCTTCTACGGCACCGGCCCGTCTCTCTGTAACACCGCAGGACTATTCAACTGCACGGCTCACCACAGCAGCAGACGGCACCCCTCGTAGGAATACACCCCCAGGCTTCAGCGACCCCGCTCACGGCGACTCACTCCGCGGCCCCGCTACAAGGACGAATCATCAAGGCTAGAGTTCACGGCTACACGGTCCACATAGGATCGGACATCAATAACACACGGTGGATAGGCAGGCACCTGGTCTAGTAACCCTCTTCCTATACTACTGTATGGGCACCTGGAATCGGCACCCTCCTTCTATACTACTGTATGGTCAACTAGTATAGGAACCCTCCTTCTATACTACTGTATGGTCAGTTGACCCTTGAACCCTCTCTCTATACTACTGCAGGGTCTTCCGCAATAGATGGGCATCAGGTCTAGGATTCCCCCTCTATATACTACTGTATGAGACAGTAGTAATCTATCATTGGCCGTGAATTACTCAATATATGTACAGGGTGGTGAGAGACTGTATGCTTATGGGGCCGTGAATGGATAATCGTTTGTCGTACGATTGCCTGGGTAGATGTATATTTATCAAGCTATAGGCTCGAACCTATAGCTTGTGGGTGTTAGCGTGAATGTATTTCAACCCGTGGGTTGTGGTTTAAGTACATGTGTGCATGAATAATTGTTTATGTAGGAACTGTGTATGATTTGGTGTAACTATATCCTCTTCACAGAGACTCGCATCCCCTACCGGATATAGCTTAATAGATACACTAACCACAGCGCAATCCCTGAACAACTGTGCGTTACAGTTGAAGGCAAGGAGAGATGCGGCTAATGTATGGCCATGCTTTCGACACTAACGCCGTTAGTTAATTCCCAGGGCTGAGCCCGTACTAGCGTACGGTAGAGAATAAGAATAACCATTGGCGATAAGTGTCTATACTCTTAACTTCCAGCGCAATATCCGTTCAACTGTGCAATACGGTTGAAGGCGGATAGAGATCGAAGCAGAGTAAACACAGCCCGGACATGTGAATGTAAGTGTGTGTAAATGTATGCAATGATGATGCTATAATATTCGGCGGCCTGGTCCCGGCCCGGCGGCGGCACAAATTCGGCGGCGGCACAAATTCGGCGGCGGCACTTCTCCAATTCGGCGGCGGCCTTTCTCCGGCCCGGCAAGGTATTGGATTTCTTCTCCCCAAATGATTTGGCGTGTGCTCTCACCTCGATGTTTCTGCTGGTCTGCCTCGTTTCAGCGGGAGTCCGGCTTATATAGGGCTACCGCTCTTCTGTGGATAAAGGTAGAAACAGACGTCGAAGATGACAGCGCCCTCTTTATTGTCATATTACAACACTTCCCGATTAGTTTATCTGGACTTCGCTGGATAAATATGGCTATGGAGGAACAAACCATAATTCATAACGGACGTAACTGGTAAATCTCAGCTTCCAACTCCATCTAGTTAATTCATACGACGACCGCAAAGTTCACTGTCCCTAATCTGCATATTCACTGGAACCGACTTCCGGATTCCTGACTGACGTCATCCACAGCGAAGCGAGTAGCTCACCAGGGCCCCTTTCTCCGTCCCGACTGATCGTTTGAGATAACTGCACCGGGATTTCGAGGCATTGTCCGTCTCCCGGATTATTATAGGTCATTCTAGGAAAATTACAGCGTTGGATTCCACCAGGTAAGTGAACCGCACACATAAACACAATGTAACTTTCGATTTCACATAGTCACGTAACATTCAGAAGCTGTGATTTATGAAAGGGGTCGTTGTCAACCTGCGCTTTCGTTACACGGTTACCAAACTATTTATGGAACTTGGCAAAACGCACAAAATTCAAAATTCTGTATATTTATTTCTGCTGTCACAATATGGCTTAGGAGCTGGATTAGCACCAAGTATGATGGGCGTGTAGCGCGCTTGTGGGCACCAATCCAGAATTCATAATTCTGTATATTTATTGCTGCTGTCACAATTTGACTTGGAAGCGGGATTAGACATAACTTCCATGCTGGCCTGGGGTCCCGATAGGATCTGTTTTTAGGTATTTTGAATCTCTCCGTCTCATGTTTCCGTATATTTGTGGATTAATATTGAGTTTCGTGAAGATTTTTATACTGTGGTTTCGTGAAAGTGTCGTCGAGCTGTATGTTATATCCTGTACTTGTATTTTGTGGATTTACCGTGCTGTGGATGTTTCTTCTGTTTTGTTGACATCTAAAGTGAAGGCCGAGGCAATTACGTGCTACCGTGTTCGTGTACCTGTTTTGTGCGCATTAGTATTCATCGTATCTGTAACATTTATTTACAGCGGGTTGTTGATGCGTGCCAGGTGGGCACGGGTTCCTGTTGCTTCAATGCATTTTACCCAGAAGCAACATGAAATTGATAGTGTGATGTCTAGCACTGTAATTGCACTTGTCGTTATTGCGCCGTTGTGAGCACCATGTCTTTTAAGAGGTACAACCACTTCTGTCCTAGCATTGCAGGTGTCCAGCTTCTTTTGTATGACATGGTTGTCTCAAGCCGCTTTCTCAGATCTGTTCCTTCCCCTCTTTAGCGGAATCCTTTGCTTACTATACGCAAAAGTGCATGGATTAAAAATCTTTCTCTGACGGTACGATACTGTACCAAAACATCAACCTACCACAAATGGTATCGCTTTAAATGGTCTATGGACACCGATATATGCAATACCAATTTGTATAAATTCATCGACTGATCCTCTTGTTCATCCCCTTTTAGTTTGTTTCGGCTGTTGGCCCGGTGAGTAGTATATAAGCGTAAATTGGGTCGCAACGAAGAGCTCCATAGGTGGAGATAAAAAAACAAACAAGTACCCGGATGTAAAGGTCAAGGCCACTATAGTTCCGGCACTTCCGGTCACGTGACCGGAAATGACCCCTGGGGCATGTATTCCTCCGCGGTGATGCGGTCTGGCGGTGGTGTGGTCGCGAGGAGAAGCCTCCGTGGACGGAAAGTAGTCCCGAGACTTCAAATACATGGGGGGGGGGAGATTCTCTGAGAATGTCCGGGAATGTCCGGGAATGTCTGGTCGCCTGACAACCTGGAGTTATCTCCCCCTAGTTCCAGTTTTTGCCACCAGGGCAACGAGCATGTGCTATATTTATCGATGCACAGGGGTCAGTATGTATTGCACGTCGTTCTCAAACAGAGTCCCCGACAATATCGCCAGCACTATGCTCACATAAATGGCAAGTGGGGAACCCTCATCATAGCCATACAGCGAGAAACCGTATTGGCACAAAAAAATACATGAATCCATGGGTGTTGTTATTATGACGAGTCTAGGATTAGTTCGACCACTGGAGCGTGTCCAGTATATCTCTGCAAAAAAAATAAACACACAAAATGACGGCGCTGCTGTGGGGATTCCCCTGCTGGCATCGATCGTGCTGCCATCTGGAGGCAAGGAAAACAACTTGGACTAGGCGAAACCTCTGTGGGGCAAATTCCGGTGATCTCCCCTGATTCGAATATTTGCATGTGAATCTATACGGGGAATGCATGTATGGGATAGGGATGGTCATTTTTTCTCTTGTGTATTTTACTATGGGGTGCGGCATCTTGTTTTCCTCGTCTCGAGCTGTAAAACACGATGGGAGGGGTCTCGAAGCTAAGCGGTGATTTTTTTTTTAAAGTTCAGGTAGGCCTGGATAGACCCATACTGGCTTAGTGGGACAATGTTTGTCCCACTGGGAAACCCACTCGTGGACATTTGCGGTATGGGTTGTGGGATCTTGTTTTTCTCGTCTCGAGCTGTAGAACAGGATGGAGAAGGGGGAGGGGGGGGGGGGTCTTGAAGTTAAGCGGTCAAATTTTTGAAAAGTCCAGGTAGGTCTGATGAGGTGGATAGGCCCATACTGGCTCAGTGGACAATGTTGGTCCCACTGGGAAACCCACTCCTGGACTTTTGCGTTTTTTTTGCGGTCTAGAGGATCCATAGTGGTCCTATTGGGTCGTGTGAGGAAGCCCTCGTGGAGAAGCATCCGACTGGACTAATTTATCGTCCGTTTTCATTATTCCGCGCATGCCCAGTCTGGCCGTAGTATAGGAAGCAGGCCTTTTTGGGGTAGAGATGGACCAACCGGGGTCCAAATGGACCGTGTGGGGTATCAGTGTGAAGCTCTCGTGGGGTAGAGTCAGAATGGCGTCTTCTTTTATTGGAAGTTGCGTCAATCTGCGCATGCGCAGTTGGGGTGTAGTAAGTAAAGTGGGCACTTTGGGGGTGCGTGAGGGTGTTTGAGCGATTGAGGGACCATCCGTGGTCCAAATGGACCGTGTGGGGTATCAGTGTGAAGCTCTCATGGTGTAGACCACGACTTTAGGGATGTCCACGTCAAGTGTGACGTCATTGTTGACGTCATCAGGACGAGTAGTAGCCAAAGTGGGCATTTTAGGGGTGTGAAGGAAGGTGTTTGGGGTAGAGAGGAACCATCCGTGGTTCAAAAGGACCGTGTGAGGTGTCATCTTGTAGCCCACGGGGTGTAAACCACGACGTGAGGGATGCCCAAGTCATCTGTGCCGTCATCGGTGACGTCATCAGTACCGAATGGATCACGTGGGGGTCCGAATGGATCGCGTGGGTTGTCATCTTGTAGCTCTCTGCATGTAGATGACGAGTGGTATGGTTTTTCTGGGAAGTCGCATCGTACTATGCATGCGCAGTTGGGCAGTGTTAACGAAAGATATCACTTTGGGGGGCTGTTGAGTGATTGATGGACCCATCTTTGGCCCATATTGACTGGTTGGGATATCCTAGTGAAGCTTTCGTGGGGTAGAGTCAGACTGGCGTGTTTTTACTGGAAGTCGCGCCAATCTGCGCATGGGCAGTTGGTGTGTAGTAAGTAAAGTGGTCATTCTGGAGGTGCGCAGGGGTATATTTGAGCGATTAAGAGACCATTCTTGGTTCAAATGCGTCGTGTGAGGTGTCAAAGTGAAGCCCTCGGGGTGTAGACCACGACGTGCGGGATGATCACGTCATTTGTGACGTCATCAGTAGGAGTAGTAACCAAAGCGGACATTTTGTGGGGTGTGAAGGAAGGTTTTTGGGGTAGAGATGGAACATCCGTGATCCGAATGGATCGTGTGGGGTGCCATGTTTTAGCTCTCTGCATGCAGACAACGAGTGGTATGGTTTTTCTGGGAAGTCGCATCGTGCTACGCGTGCGCAGTTGGGCAGTACTAATGAATATATCATTCTGCGGGTCTGCTGAGTAATTGAGGGACCCTCTTTGGTCCAAATGGACCGGTTGGGGTATCCTAGTGAAGCTTTCGTGGGGTAGAGTTAGACTGGCGTGTTTTTATTGGAAGTCACGCCAATCTGCGCATGGGCAGTTGGGGTGTAGTAAGTAAAGTGGTCATTCTGGAGGTGCGCAGGGGTATATTTGAGTGATTAAGGGACCATCCTTGGTCCGAATGCGTCGTGTGAGGTGTCAAAGTGAAGCCCTCGGGGTGTAGACCACGACGTGAGGGATGTCCACGTTGTCTGTGACGTCATCAGTAGGAGAAGTAGCCAAAGTGGGCATTTTGGGGGTGTGAAGGAAGGCGTTTGGGCTGGAGATGGACCATCCGGGTGTCATCTTGTAGCTCTCTGGTATGGTTTGTCTTGGAATACAAGCGTCTAGTCCGTCATTCATAATTCAGCCGTCGTCCATTAAAGAATATCCGCGTTCATAATCCAAAGACCTATTCCATATCCATATAACAGTCTTAGCACCAAATTCAAAGAGACAATCATAGTATACATAAACAGTTCCCTGCAAGAGAGAAGCGGTCAACAGTTTTCAATGATGCCGACAAGACATGATGTTCCAAAAATATAAAATCTGTATCGCTGATCAGTATTCTTAATCCATAATAATCGTTGTAAAGTCGTTATCTAGAGAATGATGTATCTCAGTCACGCTTTGATTGTGACTTCATATGAGCATCATGAGGATCTTGAAGTACATGGGTTCATACGACCCCTAGCCCCGGTTTAAGCGGAATTATGACACAAGTTACGAAGCGTAACGACATAGATCTTGAACGCTACGCTCGTATTTTGCTATCAGCATGCGATATGTATCGCCAAATTTGAGAAACTTTGAGTGGAGGCGCTTGATGGAATAGCCCTGTTTTATAAGTTTCTGCAACAATGTTTTGTGAAGTTGATTAAAATCGTCACATTTAACACAGGATCTAGCAAATGCTACTAGGCGAGAAAGGTATACGCCAGATGCAGGTCCCACTGGAATATTACTATCCACAAAGGGATAGTTTACGATGTCGAAATTGTAATCATCTCTTTTGTGATAAAGTCGACGAGAGAGAATGCCCGCTTCATTTTTGTAGAGATATAGATCTAAATATGATGTGCCTGTAGGGCTCTCTGTAGTTTCCTTCAAATCCAGTGAAGGTGGATATATATCCTTCACTGCGTCATTTATATAGCGATTATCCACAGCGAGAAGATCGTCTATATAGCGTTCGGTGAATGAGAAGAAACGGGCTTTGAATGGATCGGTTTTTGAAGGCGCCTGCATATAGTCATATTCATAGGAGAACAGATACAGGTCAGCCAACAGGGGTGCACAATTAGTACCCATTGGAATACCTATATGCTGCTGATATATTGTGTTGCCAAATTTCACACAGATATTTTTAATGAGAAATTCAAGCAACTCCATAAACGAAGAAACATCCCATGAATGATATCTCTTGTATGTAGTAGAGCTAAAGAATGCTTTATGGCTTCCGTCGCATCGTGCTACGCATGCGCAGTTGGGCAGTAGTAACGAAAGATGTCATTTTGGGCGTGGGCAATGACCTGTCTGGGCAATCAAGGGATCCGGTTGGGGTATCCTGGTGAAGCTTTCGTGGGAATATATTTGCCCTTCGGGAATTTTCGCTGAAATCTCCTGTTCTATTTATAGATCACTTGGGAGTAGTATAGAGAGCAGGCATTTTAGGGGTTCGTTTGTGATTTACTATGGACCATTCTTGGTCCTAATAGGCCGTGTAGGGTGCCAAATTGAAGCTATCGTAGTATTGACCACGACTTGAGGCATGTTCACGTAATCTGCGACGTCATCAGTATGAGTGGTAGCCAAAGTGGGCATTTTAGGGGTGTGAAGAAAGGTGTTCGGGGTAGAGATGGACCATCCGTGGTCCAAATGGCCCGGACGCACTAACGATAGTGAGTGAGTGTGTGTGCGTGTGTGTGTGTTTATGCGTGTGCGTGTGTGTGTGCATGCGTGCGTGTGTTTGTGTCTATGCGTGTGTCTACGTGTTTGTGTCTGTATGCGTGTATGCGTGTGTGTGTGTGTTAGGGTGTGCGCGCGCCAGGATTTTAAGTGGGATTTAAACCCACGTCCCCACACATGTGGACCCGCACTTAAGACTGGCGCCTTAGACCACCCGGCCCACTCTAACCAACGTTGGTTATGATGGTCATAATGAGGCATATTTAGTGCTAGCCCTCCAGCTTAGGGCAGCATGGTTTGTACCATGTTTGTCTGGTGCAGGAGGTAGATTAAAATGCCAAACAAATTAGGCTCTCTGAGGATCCATTGTGATCAGTGTCTGTGGAGCCTAATTTTCAAAATTCGAAATTCCATTTTTTTGTAGTTTTGGTTAGGTTTTTGGTAGGGTATGTTTGTTTGGGTCATCGTCGCCGTGTCGACCAATAAGGTTAGGTTCGACGTTAAAACTTCAAACAACCAACCAACCTACATTTTGTTACATGCTTCTACATGTCGCCGTGTGTACGCCGTGAATGCTCTTATGGCTGCACTGATTGGTCATTTCCCCTGCCCGCCGATTGACTGGTCTATGTGCGTTAGGGCGTTAGGATAGGGCTTTAAGACGTTGAGACGGGCGTTGACGGGTCACTGCATTTCGCTGAATTAGTGACAATTCCATGGAATATCTAGAAAATCAGAGCTTGAGGGCTAATTCACCAGGTCGTTCTAGCGTTAAGATAGGCGTTAGTTGGCGATACTGTGTTACTGTCCTTAAAAGCAAGCGTATCCTAAAGTCGTACACGACCGAAGATTGAACTTTCTCAAACGACGGCTTCTGATTGGACAAGAGCCTACGTGAATTGTAAACATACCCAACGCAGCTCCCCCAGCGTGGGTATAGAGTTCTGATTGGACAAGAGCAGCCGACAATGCGGCCAACACACGGACAATAGCATAAGTGAATTGTAAACACAACCATAGCGGTTCCCCCAACGTGAGTGTGCTGTGATGGAGGAGATAATAAAATGATTGACCTGTAACCCTTGTTGTTGTTGTTCTCTTATTGGACCAACTAATCAGAATAGTACTTATCACGGACTACACCCGTAGAGCTACGTACAGGTGCGCATGTAACATCGTCTATAAAACACGTCCCTCTGGGCCCCACAACCCTATTCCTACTGTTGCAGAGCCATGATGGAGACCCATCCCAATGCGACTCGCAATTTACATCATGCGACCGTGGTTAATTCAATCACGGCTTACCGATCAGTTGCTCGGTCCATGTTTGGAGATGGAGACGACAACGAAGGGCGACGCCAGATCCTGGAAGAGTTTACAGAAGCGGTCCTCGACAGAGTCGATTCGATGAAGAGGTGTGTTATCACCCACCACTACTGCACTATGACAGCCATCCCTGATGCCCGGGCTATCACAACACATATAAGGAAAGCCCACGAGCGCTCACGCCGGAACCAGCGACGGCTCGTTGGCCTCCCAATGGTCTTTACCCTATTGACCCTGACGCTCTGGCAATGACAGCTCTGTCTTACAGCGACAGAAAAGAACGGCTCTTCAGAGCCTCCATGTCTTCCGAAAGAGAGACGGCCAACTAAGCACAATGCTCTCTCACACACACGCGTGCGCACACCAAAACACACACACGCACACAAACACACACACACACGCACAGTGACACACACAAACAGGCACGCATGCACACAAACACACACACGCACGCACTCACTATCGTTAGTGCGTCCATGCGTTAAGACGGGGGATGGGCACATCTCACGGGCAATTTGTACCACGGATGCTCCATCTCTACTCAAACATCTTTCTGCGCACCCCTAAAATGCCCACTTTGGCTACTACTCATGACGTCAGAGATGACGTGAGCATGCCTCAAGTCGTGGTCTATACCACAAGAGCTTCAATTTGACACCCTACACGGCATATTAGGACCAAGAATAGTCCTTCAGTCACTCACAAACGAACCCCTAAAATGCCTGCTCTCTATACAACTCCCAAATGATCTATAAATAGAACAGAATTTTCCCAGAAAATTCCCCGAAGGGCAAATATATTCCCACGGAAGTTTCACCAGGATACTCCAACCGGGCCATTTGGACCAAAGATGGATCCCTTGATCGTCCAGACACGTCATTGCCCACGCCCAAAATGACATCTTTCGTTACTACTGCCCAATTGCGCATGTGTAACACGATGCGACTTCCAACAAAACCATACCTTTCGTCCTCTACATGAAGACAACTACAAGATGACACCCCACACGG
>JAVTVY010032647.1:0-14123 GCA_036873755.1 Hanleya hanleyi
TCGCATTCGTCAGCAGCCAACAATTTCGAGTGGAAGGGCCCTTCCAGGGCGTACGCACGAAGAGTCAGAAACGTGTGTGCGCACTACACGCCACTGATCCCAATGTACATACGCTCTCCCAAACGGCCACCCACCAGAGAGAATGTTTGCAGAGGAAACATAATTGCTACACCTCCACAGATATCAAGCTCACACTCACAAAATCGTTGAGCTCATAACTAGAACAGGGTTGAGACTATAATCAAATAATGACGCATGTATTCACTCCGAGTGGTAGCTATCCTGCCCCACCGGATTCACAATAAATCATAACACACAGAGCAAGATGGCGGATAGACAACTCTCACCATGGGTCCATGACGAAGACATGGGGAGAGAGAAGGACCGGTACTCTTCTCCTTTAACCCCAAGCCTCCGACATGGCTAACCACACTAACTATTATCGTACCATATCTTCTCCATGTCACTCCATATATTAACCTCACATGAACATGTCACATAGCTTATCACACAGAGAAAACCCCACAAAGAACACACAGTTATACAATCTCAATAGAAGTCACATAGAAACGCGAGTGACGCGTATATATACCACACAGAATCTTCACACACAGAAATTATCTAATCACACAGCAACCATCGAACCCAGGCGTCCAGCACCCGGTTCCGTCACACAGATTACATCAACACCTAGTTCATCACAACGCATAATATACTCCCATAACACACTACACGTATAACGCCGCAGCAAACATCACAATTTCCAAACAACATCCAACTTCCGACTACACACCAGAGTTCTCCAACACACACCAATAGTTCCAAAATACACATTACATTACAGAACACATTACGAACGATTTGGGTCTAGAATTTTATGTATTTTTTTTCTTGAATTCCACAATGCCTCAAAAAACATCCTGTACAACAAAACCAAATCAACCCTCAAATAGGATAATTTCACACAGAAAATCAAAACCAAATACAATATATCCATCACTGCATACACGTGATGGTACACATCCATATATATCCACCAAGCTGACACTATACTGCATCGCTTCAGACGCATACACAAAATGCGTCACCAATGGCCCATGAACTAACTTCACCATTTATTAGTTACTGGCAGAGCGAAATGGAGTCCACATGGAACAAGTCACCATTCCATAAAAATTCAAACTGCAAAAACCTTGGTGTCTCCAGTAACCAAGGTTTTATCCCTAAAATCCACAACACATCCATAGGCTGATAGGAAATCGAAGCCTACCAACAGGTCGTCAACCAAGGGTGCCACCACTATATTTCCAGTACAGTGAAAATCGGAGATGGATAACGGGACATGCCGAACTAGCATTCCCATACTGGTCATTCCTCGAAAGGCACCAGTCAAGCGAATAGGCGAAGACGACAACCCCTGAAGACCCAACCTAGCAAATAGATGTTCACTCATGACGGTGACTTGGGCGGCCGTGTCTACCACATCAGTCACCGGTACAGACCCAACCTTAACTGGAATGGACATCGCTCACCCCTGGGAACGAGACAGAGTAACATCTCTGACTGCTGCAGTAAGTTCAGTACCACCTGCCTCGTCTCCCGTGGACGATCCCACCCCGTCATTTGCAGATGCTAATTCAGTCCACCCATCTAAACCATGTCTAGTAGGACAAAAACGGCTTATGTGGCCGGGTTTACGGCACGAGTAACAGAGTCGTGGTGGACGGAAGGGTCGCGATGACCGACGGCGAGGGGACCTCTTATTTATCCCTTCCCCTTCTGCCTTACAAGCATCAGGAAAAGCCTCCCCACTGAAGCAACATTAACAGGTCTGAAAATCCAACTCCCTCAGATTATATCGTGAGGAGTTCACATAACGCAAGGCTTCTGAGATTGTTGTGGGGCTCTTTTCCATAGCAAATCTCACAGCCAGTATTTCCCTGCATCCCCTGAGAAAATGTTCCACCGCTACCGACTCAATAACCTTTTCCGGTGCATTCGGATACCCGTCCCTTGCCAACCTAGCGCATCTAAAAGCAAACTCCTCTAAAGTGTCCTCCGGACCCTGCTCTTCCGCCTGCAAACGCTGCCTAACTACACGCGGAGGTTCCCTGCTATTATAATGGCATTCCATTGCTTTGAGGAGCATATCAAACGAGGTTTTGACTGCCTCCGATTGATAGCTGTAAAACACCATGGCATCGCCATGAGTACAGTCCATTAATTTCTTAAGACACTGGTCTTTGTCCCACTTTCTACTTTCAGCCTCCAACTCGAACTTAACCCTAAATGGAACCCAGTCCCCTCTGGTCCCTGAAAACACTAAAGTCTTGGGAAGCCGGGGACTTTGGCTACGGTAGCGTTCTCGGGATACATGTCGTTCGGTTGATCTCGATCTGGACGAGCATTCGCTACATTTACTAGGAGAGGCCTCAACCTCCCCCTCTGTATCAGTAGCGGACACATCGGCCAGATTCCCATTATCTATATCCCCTTGAAGATATTGTCCCCCTACCATAGCATTGTCTAAAAACAATTCATTCCTATTTACTGGGCATTGGAAGTTCGGAGCTGAAGTGTGGTCACTGGGCGGTAACTGATGAAATCCATTATTTACATCCCTAGCCAGACCAGCGTCCAGTCCTGCTGTTCCATTTAGATCTAGTGGACATGGGGAGTCGGGAAGGGCAGCTGGTGCATTTACTTGAACATGCGGTCCATTTTGTTAAACAGGGGCTGCATTCAACTGATTTGTAGTCTCTCCCCCACCCTCAATCAATTATTCGGGTCTATTATTTACAACAACAGGAGTTGGGTCCGCCTGACCAGCGTCCCCCGTTGACCGTCCAGACGTCGCATGTGATGAAATCTTGCTTGGGGCACAAAGCAATGTAACAACAGTTCTCATATCTAAACCTACTTGTTCCATCTTATCATCAACTTGCTTCACCTTACCACCAACTTGACCTATTTGAGTATTTACTTGTTGACCTAGTTGGTCAACTTTAACATCCACTTGTCCTACGTTAGTATCCACTTGGGTCAATTGGTGTCCATAATTATCTATCTTTTCATCCAGTTGTCCCAAATGAATCTCATATTCCTTGATATTATCATGCAACTGGTCCATTTCTACATCCAATGCATCTACATGGCCCGTTATTCCAACTTTCCATGATCCAATGATTTCTTCAAGACGACGGTCAACTAAAGCATTAATGTATTCCGGACTTCCCGACAAGTCTAAACCTATAATCTGCCCCTCTAGCACTAGATCGGCTATATGCCCGACACTAAACTGAGTCGCCTGCATAAAATGCTTAAAACTAAGCAACCTGCCCTCTTCCTGCAAGGCTACCACACGTGCACTTCGACTACTCCCCACCCCTTTCAATTTTTGCAGTGCTTCCTCTGTAGCCACTGACGCATCAATGGGCCCTAAATCTGCCATGTTAACAAAAGTGGACCGATATACGGTATATGCACACAAGTCCAAAAAAAAATAAGGAATACCCAATCAAAATCTAGTCAAATAAATTCAAATATATCAAAGACTTTCAGTGAGTTTCCTCCTAGAAACCCACTGAAGCAAATGAAAGACAGCCCACATTGGTATGTCCACTACAAAACACCAAATGTTACATCAAAATAAATAGCAGTGCCAACTCCTCATACTCAGTGAATGAAAAATATTTAAACATATGCATGCTCAAAATAATGAGACACTTAATTGAACCTAATGCACGCGCGTTAACGCAGTCAACGTATTCTAGTTTGAATAATCAGCCATATCTATTAGCGAGAAAGAAAGAGAACAAGACCCATCTCCAGAACAAGTGCAACACGCGTTACCACACAGTCAACACGTTGTTACAACTTCTCTGTTAATCTTGCACTATTTCAATTTACGGCTAATCATGAATAAGGCGTGTGTTCAACATAAATAAATCTTAAATTAACACAGTTTCCCGTGCCTGGAAACTAGATTTTAAACTCGACCACATCGAGGAGCCAAATGATAATTGCATTTGTTCAAATACAAACAGGAAATAGTCTGTCTCGAGCTCAACATCATGAACATCGTTCAGTCTATCATTCAGACCCCTCAATGATGAGCATAGACCAGTTCCCATTCAATTAAATTTCATAGCTTAATTTCCTAAACTGATCCAAGAGAAGGGAGAAAACAGACAGGATATATAAATTATTAACTCAATTCAAAAGGATTGAAGGAAGTCGGATTACTATTGTCGCAGTGACAACACCATGGCTTTGCCATGAATACTATAATATATGGCAGCGACAACACCATGGTGTCGCCATGAATGTGACTCGCATGACTGATAATGCCCCAAGTTGTCAACTGAGCAATCAGAATCATGTATTGTACAACCAAAATGTAGGCAATATATATATATTATTTAGCCGACCAGTTGAGAGCCGACAAATTGGAATATCACGAATACCACCACATAAATGGAACTACGCAAATTAGGGACAACCGTTCAAAAAAAATATATATCTTGAAACACAAAGAAAAAACGGGTTTCCCTTTTATCAGGATGGGAAAAACGTTAGCAGAAGACAACGTCACATTGACCCGCGAACAATCTGAGCATTTACTATTGTATTCCAACGCCCAATTGTATTCCAACTACAGATTTCTCATAAACGTCGACAAAATCTCCAATCCCAATCCAAAGACCCATCAATGCTAACACATAGTAGAAATCTCACACAAAAGTCAATCTCAGAAACAATACAATTCAATCGTACAGAAACACATAGACAACACCACACAGTAACACCTGGAGTGACAATGGACAAAAACTTCCATAAAAATGTTAATCTCCCCAATATACAAGCTCTATATGATAACCCAGTAAAAATATTTGAAAATTGTATAACCCTACCAGGCTCAAATTATTCCATATTAGCCAATTTGTCCGGTTTTTACCAATCTATTGACCACGAACGGCCAAAATGCCACTACTAATAACACTTCGCGTTTATCACAGGACAATAATGCTGTATGTACGACGACACCAAATGCAATAAATGAATAGAGTAAATACACTATTCCCAAGAAATGTTGACTAGTTCAACTGGCTAAATACCAGGAATATATTTAATAACACGGACTGAATTGAGCATATCAAGTCTCACAAAGAGGCGAAACAATTAATTGCCACATTACACAGATCTATATATGCTGTTGACAGTGCTAAATTATACCGCATTGGCCGTACTATAACACAGCGCGCCTATCACGGTTTAATAATACGCGTACTGTATATACAGCGAGAAGAAGTTTATTGAATGCATACAACCGATGCACTGTTTACGAGAAATGTTGGCTAGCTCAGCCGGCTATACACCAGAAAAATATTTGATAGCGTGGACTGAACTGAACACACGACTAGTTTCATGACAAAAGACGGGGAAAACAGTTAACCAACCCCTACATGTATATCACACAGACCGATGTGATCATACAGTCAAACTTCAACATCGCGTAGCTAGCCTATCAGCCGAGACAAAAAAACCTGTCTAACACAATACACAGCCTGCCAGCCATGAAAGGATTTATACAGAATTATCGCGACCAGAATAGCCCAATATCAGGATGACCGACTCCCGGTAAAACAATTCTACGTGCATACACTCAACCTGTGCAAAGCCGGCCAAGAAAACAGGGAAGGTGGGGAACGCGAAGTGAGAGGACAAATTGCCGACTTCCACACCGCGTTTGTTTACCGGGAATTTATCACAATCTGGTTCAAAGGCGTAAATTCTCAACCGTTACAAGTTAATTTTATAAACTGACGCCAGATGTCGTAGAAATAGGTGCGCCCCGCCTAGCAACACCTAGCACGATATAGGCCTACAATATCCCCCATTAAAATCTTCCCTCCAACCAACCCGAATTCTATATATGCGTCTTGTTCGTTCTAAATCTCAACCCAGTCTGACGATCTCAGAGCATGCACCGGAGATTTCCGAAGTTCTAGCCTCGGGCCAAAACCGGTTTAGAGCAGTTGCCTCGGAAGTAACCCGGATGAGGCAATCGACTGGCATGTACGATCTATTTCACTATACCAGGGATTAACATTAACGAGCGTATAAAGCTATCTCTACAACATATTATTTAGCTAGTCTCACTGTGCCCCATGTTAAACTGTACCCCAATCTCCCCTACCTCCGAATACGCTGTGATTTGTAACATGTTTTATTCCGTTCATTTGTTCTTTGTGTATTTATTGCTCTGTCTCAACCTATATTAATAGGTTGTTAGTCATACAGCACCTTTACGTCGCATTCTCTATATAAGTCCAAGTTCAAGCTTGGATAGGCAATTTCTATGTTTCGCTGTAATTTAATATCTGTAAACGTTCTTCAAGTTTTACGAGTCACCTCGCCTGAAAATCATTTACCGTAACAGACCTCTGTTACAGTCGTACGGCTTAAATTTCCCACCAAAACAATAAAGCTACATATATTTGTCGAATGACATGTACAGAGGGGCTACAGAGGGAGGGCCTCGGGGACTGACAGTCCACCAGCAGAATCCTAGATTTTTATTTTTTATTTTATTCAATCAGGCCACTGCACAGGGCATATGATGAACAGATTTGTTAATTAAGAAATTATGGCGGTGAATAAGAAGATTTAGATCAGGAGGAATAACAATAAGAACTATACTGGTACAAGTTGATATACTCGGGTGATGTAATTTACTTTTAACTACTTAAACTACCAAAGAACTTACTTAAACGTCTTAGTACCGTTAGTTTATGTGACTGAAATAAAAGTACCATCTTATATACACTTGGTCTTATACAATAATAAGATGGTAATAATTCTTTACGTTTATCCAGAAGAGCTTTGCATTTGATAATCATGTGATATTCATCCCCGACTTCCGCCTTGCATAAAGTACATAACCTTTGTTCCTTGGGGATATTCTTCCATCGGCCGGTTTCAATAGGTAAATGGTGATTACTGGTTCTAAATTTCAACATAACTTTAGCTTGTTTAAAGGATAAAATATTCAGATAATGTTCATATCCAAATTCACTTTTAATTGCCGAGTAAAAATCCCTTTGGAAGAGCTGTTTATTTGGTCTTGCCAGGTTTGGTAATATACATCTTTTAATTTCTGTTTAATTGCAGCCTTTAACCAACGTAAACTTGAAACCGACTGGTTCAGCCATATATAAGAAAATCCCAAATTGTCAAACAAAGATTTGATAAACTTAAGCCATTTACTCGATACAGTACCAAATTGTCCAAAAATAAGTTTATACATGAGAACACTAGTAGCATTGCAATTCCCACTTATTAATTTACTCCAGTAATTAATCATTCTGGAATAGATCGATATTATATATACAGGTAAGAGCAATGGAGCGATATTCAAGAGGTGGGAAAAATTGACGAGGTCTGGCGAATAAAAGCAACCATATGACTCGACAGGAAAGCTTAGCTAGGCATCTCACATTTAAACCCGAGAATTCACCCAGACGCCGTGACTCATTTTAGATTGATTTCCTATTTTAATCCGAGATGCAGCGCAAAAAACTTTCGCCAATCGGCGAAAAATTTGTACCAAAAATATCATAAAGTGAATGATATAATACCAGTATTCAGTTATCTAGGATGAACTTGAAGTTTTCATGAATATGAACATGATGGATGGACGGGTACAGTAAAATATAAACGTGTGGGTAAGAAAAGCCCCAGCGTAATTTCAGTATTGCTAAATATCATGGTTCAGGCAAGAAAAATATTGCACTGACCCTCTGTCAAACCGCCTACTCCACCAGACTATTGTACAAGCTCAGCACACGAAAGAAGACAGGGGATAATCAGTGAGAGATCGTGTATATTTCATTAGCTGGGTATCTGAATTGCAGAATTAATTTATCTCGCCTGATGCATCTCGCAATTCTTGTAAACCTGTGCGTGCGACGCATTCAATTTTACAGCACATCTTCATATTGTGTTATAAGCAGGGAGGCGATCAGGACTACATTCTAGCTAGCCTTATCTGAGGTTTACATGTCTAGTTTATTTGCAGATCGATATTGTTCAAGGAACCAATATTCGTAAACACGATCTGATCTGTTACAGGAGATATGGAAAAGGCGGTGTAATCAATATTATGCCAGCGATTAGAATTTTATATAGACGACTGGTTATAAGAAAGATTGCACAAACGAAGGCAGAAAAGCACGTACTTTTTGGACTGCGCATTGCAAAATCCCAGTGTCTATCCGTCATCCACTTCTGTGCAACGTGAATTCGAATTCGATTTCAATTGAAATTTGCAGTCGTCTAGATAAACGTGACTATTTTCGATCAAATATCGCCATGAAAATTGTGTTTCAATCAATTGTCACAACAAAGTAGGCATACTACACGCTTGCCGTTTTACTGAATTTTATCTCAACCATCGTATGGATACGGTAGCTGCTTTAATAGTCGAATTATCCTTCGACGTTTCACTTTCTATCCATTTTCGCGAGATTTAATAACTTTTGTGGACTGACGCCCTCTATCAATAATACAGTCATCAAAAGCTGTAGCAAGTATACTTCTTGCCACTTTCATGGAAGCAATTTAAATAATGCACAGAGATGCCGTTACGGATCGCCTCAATCTAGGTAAACCAAGATGGTAAATCAGGAGAATACCCCGTGATATTAAATCTGAGTTCACTGAGATTGGGATCGCCTCAGATCATTTCTTTATTTTTTGTTTTATAACGATGATAAAATGATTTTTACGGCAGAAAAATTTAACTATATAAATACAATAATCGTTAATACCACACAGTCAGAAAATGGTGATCAGACCTGGCCATCACCTTAAAAGGTGATGAATTAGAGCCATCACTTTTGAATGTTAAGGAAATTCCAAAACATGCTACGGAATATTCCTTGTTGAATTTTAAGGAATATTCCGCTGGTGTAATAGTCGGGGAATCTTCCTTAAATTTTAAGGATTATTTGTCAGTGTATAAGGGACTTTGTATCTCTAATGTAAAAATCTCTGAGATAAAAAACCACACCAGATAATATAAACTCACTATAAGAGAATTAGTTAAGAATTTAATTACAGATGTATGAACTAGTAAAAGCATATCATATACAGCAGCACTATATCAAGATATGAAAATCAAGGATTTCTGTAAAAAAGACACCTTACCAAAGATGCATGTTTATGTCACAGCCGTGTAGATTTCGGCAATTCCATCTTGTAATTCAAGAGTCTTCAGTCAAGGTTATTTTCTTTTTTTTTCTTTTTTACTCCTCAGCCCTACGGGCTAAGGAGTATTGTTGTGGCCCCAGGGATGTGTCTGTCCGTCTGTTCGAGCCGTAGCGCGATAACTATTGCAAGGAAGTTCATGAAATTTACAGGTTATGATCCTTTTATTTTTGACTTGTGCCTTTGAGACTTTCAGGTCAAACCGATCATTATTTATTTTTTTACAATTTTTTTTATTTTTCTACCATTTTCCAGGCTTCTAAAAAGGGATCTTCAAGTATGCATACATTAGCCCTACTTTTATATTGATTTACATACTCTTACTGACATGTAGCCTATCAAGAGCTGCATAGTAAAGTTGTATGTCTGCCATTGGTTCATTCGGTGTAGGGCAGAACTGGCCATTGGTTTGGTCTAAAGTATATAATCATTTGCATATTCAGTAGTATGGTATTGCAAGTGACTCTTTCATATAGGATGTATGAACACAACTTAGATCTAATGCAGGTCCATCATGAACTATATACCCTTCGGAGCTTCTTAATTATTACAGTGACAGTCAACATCCACACTAAAAACAGCAACATGGCATCAAGTCCTGATATTTGATTTTTGTGCATTTGGCTAGAAAGTGTTTTGTCCGAACCACGAAACATCCGCCGAGAACACCGTGTCAGATATACAGTAAATTATCCGGGATAAAAGACTTGCGGCCCCGATACGAGATTGCCATAATGGTCGTATCCCTACGCTGTTGAGAAAAGAATCCGACATTGAAACTGTTATTTCGTCTAAAATTTCACAGAATGAATTTGAACGATAATAAATGCCTATTTTATCGGGAAAGGGCAACTTGTACTTTATCTTGTGACAGAATTGTAGGAACCTGTGAGATCTGTCAAAACCGAAAGTAGTCTCCACGTGTTCGACGTGTTCGTGGTTGCATCAATGACGGGCTTGAATTTTCAGTTGAAAAATGAACTGTGGTCTGGCAGTTTATACAAGCGGTGTCTCGCATAACAAGTCCTCTAAAACATACTTCAGGAAAGATAGCGATATGGCATTCAAATATGAAACTTTGTTTCTCAAAATCCGCCGCATGCTTCGAAATGTGACCGCATGTAATTCTTTTATTGGTAAAAATCCAGCCATGGTAGCAATAACAACAACAACAACAGTATTTTTGTGCATTCTGTTGGAACTGCAAACATCTACTTACGGCTTTTAGCAATCTGTTATGTACTCTAATACGATTTGGAGCTGATATCCCTTATTGTTATCTTTTACCGGCGGGTAAGGAGTACTTTTGTTGAGATTTTGCAACAGAAAATGTCCCATGACGAAATTAGCGCATGGTATGACAGGGGAGGTAATTAGGGTTTTTTCTTCTTTTCAAACTGCCCAGAGTTATCGCCCCTGTTGTAAGATATTGTTCAGATTTCAATGAGAACTAGATATTTTGTTCAAGAAATAAACTGAACCAAGTTCATTATAAATACTTTCATCAGATAAGAAAGTGATTTCTTTTATTACATGATCATCTGTTATTTATACCCGAGGTATAACTATATTGATATAAATTCTCCCTACATTTTTTTCCAATTATATTTTTTACCATTGCTGGTTAGATCAATCTAGTGTTGTGGAGTTTTCAAATGCTGAAAACAAAATTAACTGCTGTGATATTCAACTCTTTTCCATGCACAAGAGTATCAAATGATTATCCACTCATACAGATGTAGATTATCCATACACATGTAGCAGTAATTACATACAGATAGTGTGGGGAATTTCACTTGTCTGAGATGAACTGGCTTCGATTGTCTGTCCATCCGTCCGTGTGTTAGTGTACCCATCCGTTCATTTGTCTGAGTTGTGTCTTGGGTTTGCATTTTGCATGCCATAACTCTCTGCTATGCATCCAAACTTCTACACCCATAAAAAAACATCTTGGCCTAGACTGTTAAGGGGCTGAGGAGTTGTAACACCTTCGGTGCCTCATGTTTATTTCTAAATGCGACAAGAAATACATATGTAGATCATCTGCAGCATGCTCATTGAAAAGCTTAGTAAAGCAGAAATACGCATCACATTCATGTGAACATGTTGACATCTTTTACTTTTTTCAACCCTCTTTCTCCTCTTATTCATATCAAGAATTAATATTAATGCCGTCATTTTCATCTGACGACGATACAGCTCACCAATCACCAATGTACGAGTTGTCACAGCCATACAGCTCACCAAGTACCAATATACGAGTTGTCAGAGCATTTTCATCATAACTCTCTAGATTTGTATCTAATACCGCTTATGCCGGTGCTAGGGACGGTGTGGTCATCTCATTCAAGTTGTCACATGAACAGGCACAGTAAAAGCGTACCTGAGATACAACACGTATCACGAATCGTTAGATTCTTGGTATGTGCTTTAGAACAGGTTAACCGGAAGACTATACTGTGAAGTCAAGTGGGTCTGTCAGTATGTCGGCACCTCTTCCCACTTCCCTTATATGTGTTGTAATTAATGCTCACTATTGCACGAGAAATGTCTCAGGATTAAGAGTGTTGAAGATTTACTTGACAAGTGTGCATTTTGAATATGAGATATCTCATCATTTCGTTGAAAAAATGTTGCTCGAATAAGCTGAAAATCAGCATGAAACAATACATTTGAAAACGTTGTATGTGTACCGTGAAATATAAAATCACCCTCAAATACATGAAATAATTTTACGTTTCTGACGATCGGCAAAGTCGCTATTTTGAAGTTAGAAATGTTACTCCTACTGTAGCATGTAATCTATAGTTCTGTTAAGTAGAATTCGAACTCACTTGAAACGAAAGCTATACGCAATCGGGAACAGGGTATATTCAGTTGAGACTTGAATACGGCACGTATTAACCCCAAATAGCTGAATTATAAAACACTAACTCTGCCAATAACTAATGTTACTGATGCTGAGGGATATTTTGTACAATAAATATAGACAAACTATAAATACAAACTTTGAACAGATTGGATCATTATTGGGAAAGATATTGCTGTATAATTAAACCTACCTATTGTGTATCTAACCATTTCAGTCTTTGTTAGTCGTTTTTGTATATAAGAGCCTGTAACTGCTGTTAAATCACATCCTGAAGATGACAAATAAAATTTTGTCGAAATATTGAGACTGTCGCCATGCGTTTATTAAGTTTATTCGGAGTTACTTTGCTTCTGCATTAAACCTACCCGCTTTACGACATGGCTTTGGTCCAACTAATATATAGCTCTGATTTTACGAGTAGAGTGATAAAGCTTAGACGGCTCAGATCTTTGTTGGGAAATTCATGGTTGGTCATTTGCACATGTACCGCTTTTCAGGGTTGAAAATGTTTTTTTGAACTGACATTTGAATACAACCCCCAATTAGAAGCTGGAATAAAAAGCTCCACCGTTTGGTGATTTTTAGCAATATATCATGATCTTAGATAAAATGGAAACAATCATAAGAAGGATAATAGCAATACGCGTACACATTTTGAAAGGGAGTATTTTTTTCGTGTTGTCGTTTGCATACGGCCGTCCTATTCGCAGAAATAACTATCCATTTCTGGATAGCAATATTCCAGAAGGACCTGCATATGACATCTATCTTGTCTGGTAGCATTGCAAGATCCTGTACAACATGTGACGAGTATAAAAACTTGTCAGCAAGGATATACCACAAGATGTCTCGATTCTAAGTTTATTAACGTCGTACAGTGACGTAATCTTTATCAATATCGTACAGTGACGGCACAATAACGACCGTAGCGTGCAAGATCTCTGGCTCCGAACGTTTCCAATGTATTATTTCTAATCTATATGCAAGTTGTGTCTAATTCCGCTTAACTGTGTTCAGGGATCATTTAACCTCATGTTTTACATCTCCATGGTTTTCACATGAACAGTCATAATGAAAGCGTGACTGAGATACATCAAACTGTGGGAAACGACTCAGAAATTCACTTGAATAAATATTACTGTTCAGCGTTAAGGATTTTATGTGAAGAACCGTGTGATGTCCTGCTGTCATCATTGAAAACTGTTGACAGCTCTCTCTTGCCGAAAGCCTTATTGTGTGTGTGCTTTTTTATTTTCATTTTATTCATATTTTGGATTGACATCGTCTGGATATAGAATGTCGGGTCCCCAAGTGAGTATTGCAAGCGTCTGGTCCGTCATTCGTCTTCCATTAAAGAATATCCACGTCCATAATCCAAAGACTTATTCTATATTCCATATAACAGCATCAAACTCAACCGTATGATGTTATACAGTTGAGTTTAAAAAATGAATTCTGATTGTATATGACATTAGCGTTAATATTGAATACAATATGAAGAACTTCAGACAGATAGGATCGTTCACAAGACAGGGTTAAATCTCGCTTTCAAAAAATTTCAACTATATCACGCCGTGGAAGTGAGGAGGGCAGGTTACCTACTTGTAACAGAGTAGATCTAATGCTGTCATTTTGTAGTGCCGTACCACTGAAATATCATGTCGTACGTAGACAGACATGGCACCTCGCTCAGTCACATTACCGAGCGAACCAGTCCTTGTTCTATCATCTTAATGGCTACAAGAAAGATATGACAGTTCAATCACACGTAACCTCTTGTTTCAAAAGGTGGGTATTTTTCTTGTTCGAATGGCGTTTGAATACTACCCACAATTACAGCATACGGTTGGAATACAACCACGAATTTGATAAACACTCCGCGAGGTACTATTATTAGTTAAAAGTCGCTCTTGCGGGGTAATACGGGATGAGATTTGGTTTCTCTCGACATATTTGTCTTAGGCGCAGCGGAGAAAAACAT
>JAVTVY010032648.1:0-15501 GCA_036873755.1 Hanleya hanleyi
GTATTTGGGGTAGAGATGCTCCATTCTCAGTCCAAATGCGTCGTGTGGGGGTGTCATCTAATTTGAGGGATATCCACAGCACCTGTGACGTTATTGGTGACGTCATCAGTACGAGTAGTAGCGAAAGTGGACATTTTTTAGCAGTGAAGGATGTTATTTGGTGTAGAGATAGACCATCCGCGGTGCGAATGCGTCGTGTGAGGTGTCATCTTGTAGCAACGCCCACCAACGCCATTCTTAATGCTTCAACGCCCTGGTGAAATAGCTCAGAAGCTCTGATATTCCATGGAATTGTCACTAATTCTTTGAAATGCAGTGACGCCCGTCGACGCCCGTCGACGCCCGTCGTTACACCTTAACACTCTAACATAACGCCATGATATAGACCGGAGAGAGAACAACAACAGCAACAACAACAAGGATGACACATGAGAGAACAACAACAACAATAATTTTTTTTGATATAGTTTATTCTCCCCAATGTTACATCATACCCACGCTGGGGGAGCCGCGTTGGGTATATTTACAATTCAAGAAGATTCTTGTCCAATCAGAGGCCACCATTTGCATCTGTCAGGGTGTAGTAAGTAAAGTGGCCATTTTGGGGAAGTGAAGGCAGGTATTTGGTGTAGAGATGGAGCACTATTGCTCCGAATGCGTCATGTGGGGTGTCATTTTGTAGCTCTCGGGGTGTAGACCCCGATTTGAAGGATGCCCACTCCATCTGTGACGTCATCGGTGACGTCATCAATAGGAGTAGTAGCCAAAGTGGGCATTTTGGGAGTGTGAAGGAAGGTGTTTTGGGTTAGAAATGGACCATTTTTTGTCCGAATGTGTCGTTTGAAATGGCATCTTGTAGCCATTACAAGCGTCTAGTCCGTCATTTACATGTACTGATGAGGGACACATGTTTATTCCTATATTTACAGACACTACCACCACCTATTCCTATATTTACAGACACTACCGGCACCACCACCACCAACACCACCACACACCACCACCAACACCACCAACACCACCACCACACACCACCAACACCACCACCAACGCCACCACAGGGCGTTGACGGGCGCCAACACCCGGTGGTGGTGGTAGCCCTCGTATGGCAGAGCTCTTGGATCGGAGCTCTCGGAGCTCAAAGCTTGTGGAGCTCAGAGCTTGGAAATGACGTCATCGCAGGCATGCGCGTGTACCTGTGCTGCACCCGCACCCTGGTGTACCCTATTCCCTACGGGCTATAGGGTACAGGTCTGTCTCGCATCATACCGAATCTGTGCTGTATTATACCACATGAATAACAAGTTCAGCAATGTTCATACAGTTTATTATCCCCAATGTTACATCATACCCAGGCTGGGGGAGCCGCCCTGGGTATGTTTAGTATGTTCACAGCAAAACAAATTGAAATATCAAACACCATGTTTTATTATTTAACGCACCGTCACATTAGGTACAAGTGTTTACTGAGCGCAAGTCAACGACCAGCATGTAGACATATAGAGTCTGTACGGCATGTTATGGTATTCATCAGTGCACGGGTGACGCGTTCAACCGATGGGTTGGTCGGTCAGCTTGGTCACGAAAAACGTAACATTGGTGACCCTCTCCACTTTCCACATGGTGTTGGGGCGTTGTTATTGGGCCCATTCCAAGGGATCCACGGTGTCCAGTTTCTCCAGCATCGTATCTAGCGACGCCCGGTTAATGATGGTAAACGGTTGGTCAAATACCCGGATGTTACTGCTCGGGTAAAAGTATCGGACTTGGTCTGTCGCCTTATGCCGCAGCACATAACCAAACGCCAGATTTAATTTGAAGGACGTAGCTTGGTCATTGAAGACGGCTTCCATGTAGCTGCGTAGACGGGCGAGGTCGGTCAGTCGGAAATTGTAGATGTCTTGAATAGGGCGATGACGGTGGAAACAGTGCCGTATCATTGGCCAATGGCGCCGATAGATGTCACTCACTGGATGGGCGTCCTGTAAGAGACCGCTAGGAACATTTATGGACTCGTCCAGAAAATGTTCGATGTCGTCAGGCGTATGACTCGAAACCGTAACGCTGGGGTCCGGCTGGATATCCAGGCCCTCCTGGACCGTGGGTATAGGCGGGCTCTTCGTCATCGCATCACCAGTGGCGTTCGTCTCCCTGGGTTCATCTTCACTGGGTCTGACCTTCCGCGGCTCCTCTTTAGTGGAAAGTTGTCGCCCAAACCGTAGAGAAGGGGCATGCATCAAACGTTGGTGCTGTCTTAACCGACTGGGTCGTTTGAAGAGTCGACCACAATCATTACATTGTACCGTCGCACCCGCGTGGAGTGCCCTCTCATGACGCAGTAAATGATCCTCCCGATTGGATGACCGTGCGCAGATTATACAAGTATACCGTGCATTGTTGTGGATGGAGGCCTCGTGGCGTCGTAACTTATCTAGACGAGTAAACAGCTTCTGGCAAGTTGTTCAAGTGAACATCTTGGTGGTTGACAGAGTGTCTGATAAAACGGCCAGGCCGCTTCCCTTTTATAGCACGCTAGCTGGTGATCTATTTTTAGCACACTCAGTTCAACTATCCCCAAGTCGAGGGCCGAGCCGTGACATCTTCGGTAACCCCCGTGTCTCTTCGGTCATCTCCGTAACGTCAACGATCAACATGTAGACATATAGAGTATGTACGGCGTGTTATGGTATTCATCAGTGCATGAGTGACGCATTCAGCTGATGGGGGTGGTCGGTCAGCTTGGTAACGAAAAACGTAACATTGGTCACACTCTCCACTGTCCACTTGGTGTTGGGGCGTTGTTGTTGGGCCCATTCCAAGGGATCCACGGTGTCCAGTTTCTCCAGCATCGTCTCTAGCGACGCCCGGTTAATGATGGTAAACAGTTGGTCAAATACCCGGATGTTACTGCTCGGGTAAAAATATCGGGCTTGGTCTGTGTCCTTATGCTCCAGCACATAACCAAACGCCAGATTTAATTTGAAGGACGTAGCTTGGTCATTGAAGATGGCTTCCACGTAGTTGCGTAGACGGGTGAGGTCAGTCAGTCGGAAATTGTAGATATCTTGAATAGGGCGATGACGGTAGAAACAGTGCCGGATCATGGGCCAATGGCGCCGATAGATGTCACTCACTGGATGGTCTTCGTGTAACAGATCGCTGGAAACATTTATGGGTTCGTCCACGAAGTGTACTTTGCCCTCCACGTCGTACAAAATCTGGCCCAAGGTCTTGTCGTCGGAATTTGACTGTTGAATTAGGGCGACATCATCATCAGCCCTCGTGCGATGGGTGGGAGTTCCCCCTGTTTCGATATTGATGCCTACGGGCTCTTCTACCTGCAAACGTGGCTGCGGAACAGGGTGTCGTGTGCGTTGGTGTCGCAGCAACTGGCGCTGTAAATGATCCGGGCGCTGAAACGACAGTGTACATATCGTACAGTTATACCGGGCGGTTCCTTCGTGCTTGGTAGCCTCATGGCGGCGCAAGTCGTGCAGACGGGTGAATGATTTCGAGCACGTAGTACAAGTGAACATCTTGGTGGTTGACCGGGTGTCTGATGAAACGGCCAGGCCGCTTCCCTTTTATAGCACGCTAGCTGGTATCATGTTCGGGCACCTCCGTGTCTCTTCGGTGATCTCCGTGACATCTTTGGTGACCTCCGTGTCCCGTGTCACGTGACCGGAACTGACCTTTGACCCCGGCGCGCAAATGGGCCGTGTGGCAGAGCTCTTGGATCGGAGCTCTTGGAGCTCAAAGCATGTGGAGCTCAGATCTCGGAAGTGACGTTTGCATACGACCTCTGTGAGGTCACTTCCGCTTCCGTTCACGTGACCGGAACTGACCTTTGACCCGGGCGCGCAAAGGTTGCGGTATAGGTTGTGGGTTCTTGTTTTTCACATCTCACCACGTTGAACACGATGGACGGGGTCCCTAAGCGATTGGTTGAATTTTTTTTGAAAAAGTCACTGTACGCATGCGTACTTGGTAAATAGCGCTGGGTGGCCGTTTTGGGAGCGAGAGGGACCCCTATTGGTCCGATTGGGTCAAGTGCGGTATCAATGTGAAGCATACGTGAGGGAGCATCCGACGGGAGGGGGGTGACGTGGAATTGACGTCATTTTTCGCATGCGCAGTGAATTAAGTGTATAGGAATAGACGTTTTGGGGCCGAGAGGGGCCTCTAATGGCCTGATTGGGTCGAGTGAGGTGTCAAAGTGAAGCGCTCCTCAGGGCGATCAAGTGATGGGTAGGTGCATGTAAGACTAGGATTTATCCCGAAAATATAAAATGCGGAACACGGACTTTACCCCTATCAACCAAGTTTAGAGAGGCTAATATCGGTCCGCGGCTTATCGCAGCCTGCCGAGAGAGGCAGGGTGGGTGAGTGGGTATATGTAAAATTAACATTGGGGCTATAGGGTACAGGGTGCACCAGGTATGTGTCTGTGTGTGTGCTCATGCGTACGATGACGTCACTTCCGAGCAGCGCAGGGGTCAAAGGTCACTTCCGGTCACGTGGTTAAAGGTCACTTCCGGTCTCGTGACCGGAAGTGATGCATCATGAGACAGAGTACACTCAGATGTCAAAGGTCAATGGTCCTCCAAATCAGCTTTCCAAAGTTCACTTCCTTTCACGTGACCCGAAGTGCACTCAGAGGTCAAAGGTTAATCGTACTCCAAATCCCTTTATCACTCGTTAAGGCGCTGCGACGGGCGTTAAGGCGTAAAGATAGAGCGTTACAGCGTTGAGACGGGCATTAAGGCGTAACGACGGGCGTTGACGGGCGTCACTGCATTTAGATGTATGGTGGCAATTCCGTGAAAATCAGAGCTTCTGAGCTAGTTCACCAGGCTGTTGAAGCGTTAAGCTAAGCGTTGACGGGCGTTACTGTCTATAAAAGCAAGTGTATTCCCAAACCACGCATAGTCGACGTTCAACCGTCAATATGGCTTATCCTTGCTCTGAGTGCGAACGCACGTTCACCAGACGTTACGATATGATGAGACACGAGAAAAATATACATGGGATTGAAGACTCCGAGGCACAAGAAGCCGATACAGATTACAACACATATAAGGGTAGTGGGAAGAGGTGCCGACATACTGACTGCGTCACATGACTACACAGAATAGTCTTCTGGTTAACCTATTCTAAAGCACATACCAAGAATCTAACGATTCGTGATATGTGTTGTATCTCAGGTACGCTTTTATTGTACCTGTTCATGTGGCAACTTGGATGATATGACCACACGGCCCCTAGCACCGGCATAAGCGGTATTAGATACAAATCTAGAGCTATGATGGAAATGCTCTAACAACTCGTATACTGGTAATTGGTGAGCTGTTTCGCTGTGACAACTCGTACATTGGAGATTGTACGATGAGAGTCCGTCGACTGATACCGAAACAGAGTTTGCTGAGAGTCTATCTAGTGATACGGAGAGGTTGGCCTCAGTTAGTCAGCTACGTCCCAGGAAAGTGAGAAAGAACCTACCTTCTGGGATCGTATTGTGCATGAAGCTATTTACAGTTATGCTGTGGTAATCGACTACGGCGGACAGGATAAAGTACAACAGGCATACACCCAAATGCGTCCCTGCATCAGACAAACAGCCATGGCCATATATAAACGGCATAGACTGCTCCCCCTTGAAATGAAAGGCGACCCCACGTACAGGTCCATCATGAAGACCAAGCGTCAATCGGAAGAGGATATGGGGTTACCGCCCACCAAGGCCTTGGAAAATGCGATCAGAATACGCAAGCAGCTGTTTTCGGGCATGCTGCCTGAACAATATCCAGGCCTGGCCGCCGACGATTAGAACAAACGGATGAGAGCGAACATGGCCGAAGATTGAACTTTCTGAAATGGCGACTTCTGATTTGACTAGAGCAGCCGAGAATACATCTAATGGGCAAGAACGAATATAACAGATACAATGCCAAATGGCGGCCTCTGATTGGACAAGAGTACTTGAATTGTAGACATACCCGAGGCGGCTCCCCCAGCGTGGGTATGGTGTAACATTGGGGAGAATAAACTATATGAAAACGTGTTGTTGTTGTTCTCTAATCTGTCATCCTTGTTGTTGTTGTTCTCTCATCGACTTACATCATGGCGTCAAGGCGCTAAACCAGGGCATTGCCATAAGGCGTTAAGATAATACCGTTAAGGCGTTATGCTAGGGTGTTAAGGCGTAACAGCGTGAGTTCAGACTGCCAAAATACCCTATTTATTTAAGATAATGCCTTACAAGTTTCTTGAAATAAGATGATTTTACTCAAAATGAGTAAAATTTTAAGAATTTAAAAAAAAAAATGTTCTTGTTTAAGTAAAATATACCTACCCCACGCCAAATTGATAAGGGGTTTCTCTATTTTGGAGGTAAAGTCCGTGTTCCGCTTTTGATAGGTCCAACCCCAATGCTAATTTTACATACACCCACTCACCTACCCTGCCTCTCTCGGCACGCCCCGATAAGCCGGGGACCGATATTAGCCCCTCTAGACTGACACTTATATGGAGCTGTATTCAAGGCAAACGACACAAACATTGGACAGAAATATTACAGAATACCTGTCTCGCATTATACAATATCTGTCCTATACCATATCTGTGTTGCACTATACAACTGTCCTCTATTATATCATATCAATACTGTACTACACAATATTTGTCCTGTACCATACCATATCTGTGCTTTACTGTGCAATATCTGTCCTGTTCTATACAATATATGTCCTGTATTATACAATATATGTGCTGTACCATACAACATGTCCTGTATTATACAACATCTGTCCCGTATTACACAACATCTGTACTGTATTATACAACATTTGTCCTGTACTACACCACATCTCTGCTATATTGTACAACATATGTCCTGTACCACACAACATTTGTCCTGTTTTATACAATACATGTGCTGTACTATACAATATCTGTCCTGCATCACACCATATCTGTCCTGTATTACACAATATCAGTCCAGCATTATACCCCATCTGTGCTGTACTATACGATATCTGTCCTGCACTGCATCATATATGTCCTATACTACACCATATATGTGCTGTACGACACAATATCTGTAATGTACTAGTCATAATATACATATCACGGTTATGCAGGGCTAGCCAGCCCACCCGGCCAGCACTTCGCACATCCATCGTTGTGAATTGTTGATTGACTCTCAACTGCAAGAAATCACATGCAGCTTGTCAGTATCTATATTCCCGTCTCAGTCTTTCTCCCACCTTGACACCAATGACCACATTAACACCAAGAACGACACTGTTGTTGCCGTTCAATATCGGTCTGACGCTTATATGGAGCCGCATTCCAGGCAATCGACACAAACGTTGGACAGAAACATCATAGAATACCTGTCCCGCACTATACAACATCTGTCCTGCACTATACCATATTTGCCCTCCATCACGCCATATCTGCTCTTTACTACACCAAATCTGTGCTGTACCACACAATATATGTCCAGTACTACACCCCATCTTTGCCGCGCCATACAACATCTGTCCTGTATTGCACCATACATGTCCTGCATTATACAATATCTGTCCTGTACCACACCACATCCGTGCTGTACTACACAATATATGTCTTGTATCATACAATATCTGTCCAGCACTACATCAAATATGTGCTGTATCACACCATATCTGTGCAGTACTACACCATATGTCCTGTATTGTACCACACATGTCCTGCACCATACAACATACGTCCTGCACTACACAATATTAGTCCTCCACTATACCATATATGTCATTCATTATACAATATCTCTGCTGTACTACACCATATCTGTCCTGCATTATATCAAATCTGGGCTGTATTATTACCCCTCTATACTTGGTTGATAGGGGTTAAAGTCCGTGATCCGCTTTTTATACTTTCGGGACAAATCCTAGTTTTACATGCACCCACCCATCACTTGATCGCCATGGAGGAGCGCTCACTTTGACACCTCACTCGACCCAATCGGGCCACTAGGGGCCCTGTCGGCCCCAAAACGTCTATTTCTATATCCTTTGTCTACTGCACATGCGCAGACTGGCGTCAGTTCCATGTCACAACCCTCCCGTCGGATGCTCCATCACGTATGCTCCACATTGATACCTCACTCGACCCAATCGAACCACCACCCTTATGAAAATATACCACACTTTACCACAAAATACTACAGCAAACTTGTGGCAAAGTGAGGTATTTTGTAGTAAACTATAGATGAGTTATAGTATTTTGTTGTACACTCTATTTACTACAATTTACTACAGTGTCAGTGTAGTATTTACTACAGCAGTGCTTTAATATGCTACAAAATCCAACGCATACCACAACTCAAGTGTAGTATTTTGTGGTGATTTGTAGTTTCTACAGTTTACTACAGTGTCAGTGTAGTATTTACTACAGCAGTGTTTTACTGTGAGACAGTGTTGTTGAGCTATACTACAAACTGCAACACATCTGTAGTATTTTGTGGTTTCTATAGTTTACTACAGTGTCAGTGTAGTATTCACTACAGCAGTGTTTTACTGTACCGGTACTACGGAGTTGTTGAGCTATGCTAAAAAAAACAAGCATACCACAACACAATTGTAGTATTTTGTGGTTTCTACAATATACTACAGTGCCAGTATAGTATTCACTATAGCAGTGTTTTACTGTACTACAGAGTTGTGCTATACTAATAAATCCCAAAGAATCATAACCACAACACAAGTGTAGTATTTTGGACCCTATATGATCCAGATCTTATAGGATTTGCAATTTTATATGATCATATACGATTCAATATCAGCCCACAACACCCAAGTAATGTTCTCCATATTTGTCTGCTCATAGTTGGAGAGAGATTTTTTTTGTGTTCTAACTGTTTGAAGACAATCAAAATGTCTATCAAAATTGATCAAATTGGATGAATGTTGCTGCACAAAATTCTCGGCTAGATGACATTTAAAGGAAATCCCTATCGCTTAATCTAACTGGCCTTAATTGTTGCCAAAGAAAAAAATCATCACATCCTTTAAACCTTGATTGTCATCACTTCACTATGAAATATGTTTTGTTATCATTCAACTACTGGACCATTCTCATGAATTAATAAACTTCTGATCAGTTCAAATGGTTTCCCAATCTAAATGGTATTTACAAAATCTCTCTACTCCAAATGGAAGGGAGGTAACTCTGCTTGTTGACACTAGGTGGCGCTGCACAGAGACAACAAAGATGGCCGGCGAATGTTTTTTTTTTGCAGTTATTTAGCTGAATGATTTGGGGACAGAAAAGTCATATTTCCGATTATATATGGCTGATGGAACTGATTCAGATTGATGGTAAGTACCTTTTGCAACTTGTAGGCTAAAATAGCATTCTGAAGTGATCATTTACGCCAACACTAAGTGTGAAAAAGACTTCCACATTTGAAAATTGAACTAGTGATAGGCCTAATGTTTTTTATTTGCAAGCTGTAATAGTGCTCCATTTGTTAAGTCTGGAATATTTTGGACTAGTTTAAAACATATTTTAGTTATATAAGTAACGTTGTCAGGTTTGTATATAACGAATTCAGGGCATTTTCTCTAGTGGACTTTTCCCCCAGCGGACAATTCCCCCATGGACATTTCCCCCAATGGGCATTTCCCCCAGTGGACATTTCCCCAACCCTATATTTTTAGGTTATTTTGAATATAGTTTTTAAATAATTTAGCAAAAACACAATTTTTTTTAAATATTTTTTGTTTTCTATAAAAGGATATAAGGATTTTCACATATGTTTTACGATAAATGAGTGAAATAGTGATAAGATATTAGCAGTATTATACACATTATATAACATTTTAAGACAATATAACAATAAGTCTACTATATAGCACAATTTTTAACAATATAATGCATGAATCACATAATGATATTATAAAATATTCAAATACATAGTACATGTTTTTAAACAATATAATTTTGTTCTATTTTTTACCTCAGTTTTCACTTTAGTTCCATTTTATTCTCATCAAATGGCTTCGTGACACCGACCTATACGAACAGTTAATGTGTTATTGCCAAATTATTTAAAAACTATATTCAGAATAACCTTAAAAATATAGGATGGGGAAATGTCCACCGGGGGAAATGTCCATGGGGGAAATGTCCGCTGGGGGAAATGTTCACTGGGGGAAATGTCCGTACACCGTATATTACACTGTAAATACAACAACGAAAACATTATACTACCTTGGAAAGATTTATTTATCTCACTGGTTTATAAAGGAAAGGTGGCTTGTTGGTTGATTTTCTCGTCTTCTCTAATCTATGGGTATGATAGGTAGACATGTACTTTTATTAATCCCAGTGTAATTAACCTTAGCTATAAAATGCTGTCTAACATTTAATATTTTAATGGCGGAGAATTGTATTTATTATGACGTTTTCAACAGCTGAACAGACATGTATATTTTGTTAATTAATATAACCGGCGAACCTCACAACAATAGACCAGTTTCTCTTAGTGGTCCATTGTGTAAGGGATTAACCATGCTGGGTGACTCTTTGCACAGTCCAATGTGAGAAACCCAGAAGGGGGTGTTTTTACAATCTCATTGTGTCATTTCCTGTACTGGTATATTTCTGAACATCTACCTTCAGTAGACAAGCCATTTCAGATGTTTACTTGAAAAAATTGACGTAACATATGAATGAATTGATAACAGTTGCCGTACAAACTGCCGTAACTGCAGCAGTTGGAGCGGTCATGCGACCAATTACAGAGAGCAATAAAACTGCTCGGAAAACGTTTGGAAAGGTCCATGATGTTACTCCGATATGAACAGGACAAACATGAACAGTACACACGTAAAGAAACGGTCCGGATAAATGGCCTCTGTGATGAAATTGATGAAAACGTAGAGGAGAAGGTACTTGATCTGTTCAAATCTCTGGATGACACTATTACAGCCAAGGACATATCAGTTATTCACCGAAACAGTAGAATAAAACGCGGCCCCGGCCGGTACTGGCCAAATTTGTCTCCAGGCGTACTCGAGCTTCAGTTATGAAGAACAGGAAAGCTTTGAGAGACAATGATAAGTACAAATCTGTGTATTTGAATGACGACCTCACTCCACTCCGTGAAAAGTTGTTCAATATTGCAAGAAATTGTGATAAAGTGGAACGTACCACAACATTTGAGGGGAAAATTTTCTGCAATATGAAGAAAATACCTGGCCTAAATATTGCCGAACCAAAGCCTGTAATCATCGAGAACCCCGACGATCTCTTTCACCTGGGATTTACTGAAATTGATTACAAGGCGCTCGGTCTACAGGATCTAGTTTATTGCGAGGGTCTTTATGGTGGTATTTAAGAGACAACAGGTGATCCAATGAGAGGTAACCAAACGGCTAATTACAATCCAACAACAGGTGCTCAAACATTTAATAATAATTCAACAATAGATGCTCAAACAGTTAATAACAATCTAATAGCAGTTAGCCAGATGAACACTCTAACAACCAGTGCTCAAAAGGTGAATAACAATCTAACAACATGTGCTCAAACGGTTAATAACAATTCAACAACAGATGCTCAAACGGACAATAACAATCTAACAACAGATGATAGTAATCTTCACGTTTTATTTATTAATGTTTGTGGTCTCCGGTCTAAAATAATTGACCCTGAATTCATCTCATTTATATATGTATATGACATAGTGACATTCGCAGAAACTAAAACTTGTGACAGTGATGAAATAAACATACCTGGATATGATTGTTTCCCAAATAATCGTAAAACCGATTCAAATAGGAACTCTGGAGGTATTATAGCTGTACGAAAAAAGTTTGTCCCTTATATTGAAATTGAAAGAATCCAGTCTGAGTATGTTCTCTGGCTTCGTTTAAAACGGAACCCATTTAATCTGCCTAAAGATGTATGTATCGGTGTCGTCTATAACCCCCCGGAAAGTACAAGGTACTCGCCAACAGACAGTTTGGATATAATAGAGAATGAACTTCTTGATAGGTTGTCCCTATCTGACCGTGACTACCTGGTCGGTGATTTCAATGCGCGAACTGGACAGCATGCAGACTATTGTGTAATTGACGAAGTGGTACAAGACAGTTTAAATCTGCATGATGATGTGTTATCTCATATGTCTGAGCCGCTGAGGCTTGATGAAATAGACATTCCGATTGACAGGTGTAGCCAGGATAGACGCAAACCAGATAACTATGGCTATAAGTTACTGAATATTTGTAAATATAATAATATGTATATTTGTAATGGTAGGGTGGGGAAGGATAAGGGAATGGGGCGGACAACTAGTAAAGGAGTAAGTTTGATCGATTACCTGTTGTCTAGTTATGGTGGTCTGAAACATTTAGTTGATTTTGAGGTGCATGATTTTTGTAACCTATATTCTGATATACACAGTCCAATATCATTTATAATTGGAAATTTAAGGCTGACAGTAAAGAGCCCCCTATCTGGAGAAGTTAGCCAGCCCAACTCAGATAAAAAACCCAGGAAATGGGAAAATACTAAATTCGAACAATATATTAAAAATTTGAACATGAATGAAATTAATAAATTGCGTGAATATCTAACCAATGCAATGGAGACCGACCATGAAATAACGAAGGATAATGTAAATAGAGTCTCAGAAGAAATAGCTAAAAAGTCCTGCTTTTGAAACATTTGGTACTCAGCATTATAAATATTCTGACTCAAGGGATTGCCATGACGAATATACAAGCAAGCCGTGGTACAACCAAGACTGCAAAGAATACAGAAAACGTTATCATGAAGCTAAATCTAAATATGCTTTATCAAAAACAAATCAAAATAAGCAATTGATCGAGACAGCAAGTAAACAGTACAAAAATGTATTACGTAATGCCCATCAATATTATAGAAACTCAAGGAGACAGGAAATCAGGTTAATGAGAAAAAGTAAGCCAAAAGAATTTTAGATCTATATTAACAAATTCAATAAGCGTTCAGAAAACGACCAAGTACCACTAGACACTATGTATAATTACTTCAAGAATATAAATGCGGGAACAGGAGATGAACGGGAAACAGATATCTTACAAAATATTGAATATAATGATCATCCTGAAAATGCTGCTATAAATGAGCCAATAAGTGCCGCGGAAATACGAAAGGTTGTGAATGAATTGAAAAATAACAAAGCAAGTGGGATGAATAATGTTGTAAATGAATACATAAAGACTTCCCTAGATTATAATGTTGTAAATGAATACATAAAGACTTCCCTAGATTATAATGTTGTAAATGAATACATAAAGACTTCCCTAGATTATAATGTTGTAAATGAATACATAAAGACTTCTCTAGATTATAATGTTGTAAATGAATACATAAAGACTTCCCTAGATTATAATGTTGTAAATGAATACATAAAGACTTCTCTAGATTATAATGTTGTAAATGAATACATAAAGACTGCTCTAGATTATAATGTTGTAAATGAATACATAAAGACTTCCCTAGATTTTATGATCGATATATATGTATATTTTTTCAATGTTATATTAGATACTGGATATATGCCGGATTCCTGGCTAGCTGGAATAATTAAACCAATATATAAAAATAAAGGTGACCCAAATAATCCAGAAAACTACAGACCAATCACTCTTCTGAGCTGTATGGGAAAATTATTTACTTCTATTTTGAACACTCGACTAGCATTATTTTTAGAAGAAAAGGATATATTATCTGAAGCGCAAGCTGGATTTCGAAAAGGGTATTCAACTTTAGATCATATCTTTAATTTGCAGTCATTAATAGATATTATGAAAACAAAGAAGACGAAGATGTTCTGTGCGTTTATTGACCTTAGTAAGGCGTTCGATACTATATGGAGAGACGGTCTATGGTTCAAGATAATTAATAACGGTATAGGCGGCAAGATATTGACAGTAGTGGTGAATATGTATAAAGAAATTAAGTCCTGTGTCAAAATTAATAATAATATATCTGGAATGTTTCCCTGTGAAACTGGTGTAAGACAGGGAGAAAATTTATCGCCTTTATTATTTGCTATTTTCTTAAATGATCTGGAAGACTATATGAAATATAATCGCTGTAAAGGTGTAGAAGTAGAAACTGACAACGATGATTTCTACATGTATTTTAAGTTATTTGTATTGCTCTATGCGGATGACACGGTCATTATAGCTAACTCATCTGCAGAACTTCAACACTCCTTAGATATATACCATCAGTACTGTATAAACTGGAAATTATGTGTGAATAAGGAAAAGACAAAAATTATCATCTTTGGGTGCAGAAAAACCAATAACTTTAAGTTTACATAATGAGACCATTGAAATAGTTAGTCATTTCAAATATCTCGGAGTCTATTTCAGCTCCAATAGAAGTTTTACTTACTGTATGAAGAATAATGTTCAACAAGCTACTAAAGCAATGTACTGCCTTCAAAAGAAATGTAGGAACCTAGATTTGTCGATGGACTGTATTATGCAATTGTTTGATCAAACTGTGATGCCGGTACTATTATATGGATGTGAGATATGGGGAGTGGGGAATATTAAATGCATACAGACATGCGAGCTGAAATTCCTTAAACAACTACTGAAACTCCCTAAGTCGACTGCCAGTTACATGATATTTGGGGAACTAGGGAGGTTTCCTGTTCAAGTGACAGTTCAATGTAGGATAATAAATTACTGGGGTAAGTTATTGGAAGGTAAGTTGACCAAAATATCTAGTATTTTGTATAAATTCATGCTCGCTGATGTTAATAGTTTTATCTGGATGAAAAAAGTAAAATCTATTCTTAGCAACCTGGGATTAACTAATATCTGGGATAGTCAGTCATTCCCGAATTGTAAGTGGCTGTCGATAAGTACGAAAAGAAAGTTGCAAGACCAGTACTTACAAACTTGGAGGAGCGACATGGAAAGTTCAGAAAAGGGTCGATTTTATAGAAAAATAAAACATGATTTTGAGATAGAAAAATATTTTGGTATATTACCAGATAACCTTTTATTCCCACTCTTACGTTTTAGGACATCAAGCCACTCCCTTCCCATAGAAAAGGGTAGATGGAACAAAACGCCGATTGAAGAAAGAATATGCGCACGATGTAATATTTCTCTCGGAGATGAGTATCACTATATATTCGACTGTGTCCACTTTAATATATTCAGAACAAAAAAGATACCTTACTATTTTTCTAGAAATAAGCTTTCTTATGGTTTACAAAATTTATTCACCAATCGCAATAATGGAGTTATTAGGCGACTTGCGCAATTTGTCAAATTAATACAAGAAGAGTAACTGGTTTTTTTCCACCGCTCCTCCAACGAAGAAATGATAAATGAGGATTAAAATTACTATATGTATTGTATTTCATCTGTCATTTATTCACCTTCATGTCATCCGCCATGTATATTAGTAATGTCTTATGTAACCTCTTATGCC